>CAJNOI010000244.1:101765-113419 GCA_905250115.1 Adineta steineri
AAAAAAAAGCGAACTGCTTCAATCTGACAACATATATATGCTCAGTTCCCTAATCTCAACTCGGAAATTCTTCTTGCCTTTTTTTCCTCTCAATATTTTTTTGCCTCGATAATGCATAGTATATCGGCTTAGGCTTATCACAAGCCAAATGCGCTTGCTTAGCAGTCGATGAGCGAAAGCTCAATTAAATTCTTCTTCTTCTACCCGTTTTTTTTTCGTTCTGTCTTTTGATTACTACCGGCACTGTTGCCGTCTGTATTTCTGTATAATCTACCTTGTCGACAATAGTTCAACTATAGCAATCTATTCTTGTATGTTGTTCGTTCGTAAATCAAGATGATGATGATGATGATGATGATGATGGTGATGCTAGAGAGAGAAATCAGTAGTACTCAACTCTATCTTAGATTAACTCCGGGACAAAAAGAAAAGGAGAAAGAACATAAAAAGTAGCGAGACGACAATGGGCATGGCATCTTATCAAAAATGGACGATTAGCATAAAGATGACGAAGGTAGGTAAGGGAAAAAGCGGCTCGATAGACGAACGAGAATGAATTTTATAGTGAACATGACGCTTCGGTGGCTGCTGCTACTACTGCTTCTACTTAGAGACAGAGAGGAAAAAAGTGATTACCGCTCGGCTCGAGAGAGGAGGGGGTTTGACGCACGATGTGTATTAGAATTGATTGTGATTTGTGTATGTATGTATGTTTGACATAAGCGCGCCGCCGCCATCACTACCCGAAATCCATTTCTTCTTTCTCTCTCTCTCTCCCTCTGTTCTTCATCTCCATCAACTTAAATTGTATGTCTTGCCAGAAGAGGCGATAATACACACTCATTTTTTTTTTGTTTGAATATGTTCATTGATCAGGTCACCGAGAGGGTAGTAGTAGCGTTAATCCAACTCTTTGTGTAACTGGATAACGATATATAAAGAATGGTGACAACAGGAGAAGGACAGGTGCACGTATGCTTGGTCTTTCTTTCCTTCACCTGCATATTTCTTATGCTACTCGTTCGTCTACTCACTCTATCAAAGATTAATGATAGCTTATCGCTCTAGATGTCGAACTTCACCGTCGTTTTTGGCCGTTGGCAAGACACGAACATTGTTACATTTGTCGTTTAAGTAAGAAAATTATTTTTCTTCTTGTTATACATCTCACACGCGATATATATATATATATATATATATGAGTAGTAATAGTTGGACGATGATAATCAAAATTGCCATTATCCTAATTTTCATGCGTACGTCTCGCGTCACGGCGAATGTGTGTGTGTGAAAAAAACAACCGAGAGAACAAATGATTTGTTCTTCTGTCCTATCTGTCACGCTATTTAGATATATGTACATACAATAGTTAACCCATACATAAAAGAGATCATCGATGAGAAAGATTTTTAATTTAGTCTTTTCTTTCGCTTTTTTTTCGTTATCTATACCAACAAATATTTTGTAGATATCAATTGAAAGAAGATGAAGAAGAAGAAGGAGAAAAAAAAGAAACGAACCGTTATTCTGTAAACATATACATGTCAAGATTAAGATAGATAATACGCGAGTAGTCGTTGTCATTCTTTCTTTCTTTTTTTCTTCTTATTCCGTAGGTAAAAGATGGTGAAGAACAAGAACAAAGAGCTTATCGAGAATACGAAAGGGACAAGGATTGGCATGTATAAAGGTAGATTTTAAAGAGATTACATCATAAAGATGTTACTTTTTATTCAATACAGTATCTCTTTTTTTTCTTTTTTACAAAATACGAAATATTTCGATATAAAATAAGTCTCTTGTACACATGTACGATATGCACCAGTTGTTGCTATAAAAATTAACAAAAGAATAAGTGTGTGTATATGTCAGATCACTCTTGTCATGTCGAACAAATTGAAGCAAATCAATCAAGCGACTAGAACAAGTGACCACCTTTAATTATTTCTTTTCATTTTTTTCTTCTTCTTCTTCTTTGTGTAGCTTATATCGATGACATTCGCTCTCATTTATTTTCTTACAATTTGAATGACGAGCACCAGCAGTGCTTGTGCACATATACACGGTACATGCGCCAGATTGTCGTCTTTAAAAAAAAAGTTAATCTCTTTCTTCTATTGATTTGAGTCGTATATGTATCCTGCGATTTTCCTTTCTTTCTTATTCTCATATGAATGGAAATCGAAGTATCATCGTCGTCTCTCCTTCTGCCTCTGCTTCAAGTAATCCATCCATCCACGACGATAGCAAATGCGCAAGTGAGTAGAGAAGGTTAATCACCACCTCTCTGTCTTTTTCTCTCTCTCTCTTCATTTTTTTTATCGTTGTCGTCTATAATATTTACGAGCTTAGTGGATTGATGTTGATGGTACCATTTGTTTCGTTTAGCTGTTTTTTTTTCGGTCAAGTAGTTGTCATAAAATTTTTTTCAGGTAATCCTCGTTCGCTACTGGCTTGCATACAAAATCAAAAAGTAAAGATCGTTTGTCAGCAAGTAAGCGTGCGTGTATGTGTGCGCGGCATTTTGAATAATTTAGGAAGTAAGAATAAAAAAATATAAAAAAAAAAAGAACTAAGTCGAGAGTTTGGTCTGTCGTTTTCATTTGTAATGTTCATCTCTTTCTTTGAGAAATAATATTGCGTGTTTTTAATCTTTCAAAGTTATACTTTTTATTGCTAAAGTGCTGATATATACAGACATTTTTACCGCTTTTTTTCCTATCATATATTTCCGCCATTAACTTTTTACACTATGATTAACATACACTAGGATTTTATAACTGTGACTATGTTAAATTATTCTTATTTTTCTTCTTATGCTCTATACATAAGTGTCTTCGAAATGAAAATTCATTTTTTTAATGTCTTCCGACTAAAGAATATATAAATGGGTATGCGTTAGTTACTATCTTTAATTGCAAATTAAAATGAAAGAAAATGTAAAGAGAAAATCCTTCAAACATTTTGCGTTTACTTTTTCTTTACTATTACCACTTTTTCAAAGTTTTTTCAAGCACATTTCCGTCTCCCCCTTCTCATTCTCAGCGTCAGTTATATACGATAATGTTGTTGTTGGGATAATCGTCGAGCGTTAGGTTGAAACGTTCAATTTTTTTCTCTCTTCGATTGCGTTTTATTACTCCGACTCGCTTTCTTTCTTTTCTCTTAAAAAAAAAGTGAGAATAATGCATCCGTATGACAACTTAAGTTAAAATACTCTTCTCTTTCTCTCCTCTTATTTTTATTCAAGACTCTAGACGATATATATATATAGAGAGAGAGAGAGAAGAAGGGAGAGAGAGAGAGAATGGCATCAGCCGGCTTCATCTTCATTTCGAAATCATGGTTGCTATTGCAGTGTATATAGGTTGTTTGCCATTGTGATTAACACTTTTTAAAAAGGTAAAATAGAGCTTAACCTCACTCTTTCTCAACTATCAAAATGTCACTTGGCCGGCTCAATTCAGCAAGTGAGTGTATGTATGTGTGTATATATATATATATAGCTATATATATATATAATTTTGTTGCTTTCTGTTTTTTTTTCGCATTGAAGTTTTATTGGGTGTCGATATAACGATTGAGAAGCTATTATTACTAAACAACAGTTGTTACTCATCATAGTGGATGAGGCGAAACAACTAGTGAAATTGAATCGAGCATTACTTATCTCTTTAACGAGAGAATTGAGTAAAGCAATTGTGTGCATATTTCTGGAGGTGCATTATTTGCCCTATTGGTTTAAGACACGGAAGCATATGTTGACAGATCAAACCATTGTTGAAAAAAATAGGAAAAAAAGAAAGACTTTACGACATTTGTCAATTTGCTTAGTAGTGTCTTTTCTCTCTCTCCCTCTCTCTCTCTTCTTAATGCATCCGTATGATTGGATGTTAGCTCATATGTATATACATAGTAGGATGGTTACGCTTGGCTAACGTTGTGCAATAAAACGCGAGCGAGAGGAAATCAAGATAAAACAAATTATTCAGCAAAAATGTAGAGGAGAAAAGAACACGAACATAGGCAATGATTGATATCTTGTTTTATTGCAATAATCACTTATCAATATAATGTAGAAAAAAAACGCAATTGGTAAAAATTATCGTCATAGGAAGACGACATAGTAATATGTCCTTATTGATTCATTGACAAGGTTTTCACTCATTCTCTTTTGCGCTTGTGTATTGGTTGGTTGTTTCGGTTCAGTGCAGCTTGTGTGTTACGAAATATTGACTAATAAAAATGATGTTGAGAATTGAAACGGTGTGATTTACAAAACGACGATATGTTCGTTGTCAATTGATTGGTTGTAATAGGAAAGAAAAAGCGAAAGAGAAAAAAGGAAGAGGTCTCCCCCCGATCATTTTCGTGTATCATATCTTTCTTTTTCTTCTTCTTCTTCGTTGAAGCGCGAAGAGCAAGAAGTAGCGAAAGGATTTGTTAATTGAAAAAAAAACCTCCAACAAACAGACAGTCCTTTGAAAGAATTTTCATAAAAAAGAAATGGTTTCACGTCGTTTAGACAAATTATATGCAGGTAATACATTGCTTAAGGGAAATAAAATATGTTCAATCATCAGAACACCTCTTAACACATTCTTTCTTTTTTTTTTTGTTTCAAATAAAATAAATGTGTGAAAATTCATTCGTTTTTCTTTTATTATTATTATTATTTTTTAGGTCTGGCGTTAAATAATAAATTTCTACCAATACACTGTGTGGTTGCACGAGATGAGTGTCCACAACGTGTATTACAAGATGGTTTTGTGATTATCCCAGCACATACAAAATTTCACGATATTGTTTCCGTTGTTTTACGAAGTATGGAGGCTGATATGGGTAAAATAGACAAAGATGAAAGAATCTTTGGTAAGACAAAAAAAACAAATTAAATAATAAGATGAATAATTTTTATTTATTATTTAGGTGAAATTTTAATTAAAAATTGGAATCCATTATCAATTGATACAGTTACTGAAGATCGTACAGTTACTGTTCAAGATATTTTAGGTGATCTTATGAATATTGCAGTATTACAAATTCGTATATCAAAGTAAGCAGAAAAAAAGAATTCAATACATTTTTATAGAAAATGTTTTTTTTTTTTGAAGATATTCAAATTCTTGTGAGGATAAACGATCAAATCATTTATTTAAACAATCATTATCTTTAGTCAGTGATGATCGAGATAAAAATGATTGTGAATATGATGATGAACAAAGTCCAAATGGTTATTCATCAAATTCTAATACTACTGACGGGTAATAAAACATTATGAAAATTTTTCATTCTTAATTGTACTTTTTTTTAGTGATAATATTCCATTAAATCTATCAAAAAAACCTTGTTCATCATCATTAAAACCAAATATACATTATTCAAATACTTTTGCTAGTCTTTTATCATTAAGTCAACCACAATATGATTCATCACCATCAAATCGACGACAACGTGAACGTACTACATTTGATCCACATGAAGAAACACCACGTTTATTACAAATATTTACTGATACAAAACATCCAACACGTTATCAAATTGCATCAATATGTGAAACTCTCAATGCATTACCATGTCGTAAAGGTCTGTATTTTATTATTTAACAAAAAACAACACATTATTTTTTTCCTAAATTTAGGTAAAAAAGCACTAGAACCTTATAATATTCAATACTGGTTTAAAAATGCTCGTGCTGCACTTAAACGAAAAAAACGTCGATTTTTACCATCGGAAACAACGTCAATACAAGAATATACAACCAAATGTGAACTTGATTCATCCGATGAAATTGATGATGATGCTGATGATGATCTTATGGATGATACAGATGATAATAATCAAAAACAAAATAGTTATTATATTAATTATTTACAAGCATTTGATATATCATTAACTGATCAACAGAAACAAAAAGCAACACATTCAGATGAAAGTAATGATGATGATAATGGAAGTTTAATTAGTAATGAACAATCACCATCAACACAATTAACAATGAATTCAACAAAATTAACAACATTTGATTATAATCGTTCGCGACGAAATCGTATATTTATTGATCCAACAAGTGAAGTACCGAAATTAGAACAATGGTTTGCTATTGAAACACATCCTGATCATTTATTAATTGAACGTATTTGTTCGGAATTAAATGAAGGAGAATATCGAACAAAATTTCCTAAACTTGAAACAAAACATATACGTTTATGGTTTAAAAATCATCGAGCAAAAGTAAAACGTATATGTCGTATACAAACATCTACAAATGATAAAACTACAGCAGTAACAACTGAAAGTGAAACAACAGAAAAATAAACTTATGTTACATGAATTTTCATCTGTGATCAATCCGTTTTTTCCAATCTACTGCTGATAGACTGATTACTTAATTTCGTTGCATATTGTGATTCTTTCTTTTTTTTTGTTCTTCTTCTTCTTCTTCTCTTGTGTCGCATTATTATATGTGAATTCATTTCTTTTCTGTCTCTGGATAAGATATATATATGTCCAACTATTAGTATTACTCTTAATATTCATTTTTGCCATGGTTTTTTTTCCGATTCTTTGCTTGTTGTTGTTTTGTTGTTTATTATTATTATTATTATTTTTCGTTTTGATGATGACGGAAAAAAACCCGCATAAATATATGTATAATCATGAATTCAATTCAATGATGTAATGTTCAGTTAAACAAACTCTATTAGGTAATTTATACGATAGCTATCAAATTAAGTCTATAACCATGCGTAAGATAGAATAGTAGACAGAAATAACAACTGTAAATTTAATTAAGTTTTCTATAGGAAAAAAAACGCCTTAGTTACATTTTATTTATTTTTTATTTTTCGAATCAATGTATAATAGTCATGACAAAAATATACAACCGTTACACATGTTACCAAGATTTAATTCTCGCACTCTTCTCAATGACAATATATTATTACCAAGATTTCATTCAGATCATAAACGATATTATTCTTACGATGAAAATCAATCTGCAGATACTGAAATAAAAATAATTCCAAATGAAATTCTAGAAACAAATTATCGTTCTGATAAATTTCATATGTAATTATACGAGCATGAAATGTATGGGAAAATATTTGGTTTTTCTAGTAAATTACTCGAAAGAGCATATGATCGATCTGGAAAAAAATGTTTACCAGCAATTAACACTAACATTGGAAAATTAGATCTCGAGGTGTAAAAATCTATTTTTTTTCATAAATTCTATCAAAGATAATTTTTCTAGTATGCATATGAAATCATAGGTGATACTCTCGAATCATATATTCGTTATCGAAAATTGGATCGATGTACAGCGTTAGAAAACTTCCTTGATTATCGTAATAAAGTTTATAAACGTGAAAAAATCGCTCAATATGCATTACCAAAAATTAAAGCACATTCAGAAGAAATACGTCCTAAACAACCGATAAATATACCAACAAAGGTTAATAAAATAGAAGAAAAAAAATTTACACCTATTTCAACAATGCCATCAACCATATCTGAAGTATGTAAATACATTAAACACCTAATAAATCAATCATTCTTTTATATAGAACATTCCATCGACTTTTATTTCATCCTCATCATCCGTGGCCTCTGAATTAACTCCAAAAATTAGTAAAGAAGCATTTATTCCAATACCTTCACCTGAATTATTAAAAAGTTCTACTACGAAATCAGTGCAACGTTTGAATAGTCCAAAAAAAAATAATTTGAATATTTCGAAAAAAATTCCTGCTGGTAGTAATATCAAACAAACTCCATCATCAACTGTCAAAGGTCAGTCGTGATCGATTTATAATTTTGTAAGGTATATAATTTGAGTGTTTAATATCTATTCCCATCTTTCCCTGAGTTAAAAAATAAATCGTTATTCTTTTTTTCATATTTGTAGGACCATCTCAACCGAAATCAAATGTAACTTTCAAAACGAAAACTTTAACAAAAAAACATAAACCAAAAAAAACAGATAATAAAAAACATAAGACTTGTGTTATTCTCTAAATAATCTTTTGTTTATCATAAACGAGATGAAGTTGACATTGAAGATCTTTTTTCGATTGTTCATAACCAAAATATGGTAGAATAATTTGTTGAACAATATTTTGAAATAATTCTTTTATTAATATACTTAATGAATTTCCTGTTTGTTTAAAATCTGGATAAGCATTTGCTTCAAGAAAATAAACTTGATTATTTTCATCAATAAGAAAATCAAAACCATAGATTTCAAAAGCATTTTTTAATGGTTGAAATATTGTTACTTCATTATGAAGACCAGTAAAAATATCATTAAGAATTAATTTGATTTGTTCAAATATATTTGAACGTATATCATCATTAACTTCTTCTAATGTAAAAAATTCCTTTACTAAATCATCTTCTTTTAATTTCGTATCGATTTGTGCACATGTATTTGTTATATGACGAAGTCGATCAAATGATTGATTATCATTTTCATCATAGGATAACGATGCAAATAAAGCTAAAATACCATCATAAACATAGATACGAAGATTTCTTTCAGCAACAACATAAACACGTAAATGAAATTTACGATTTTGATATGTTGAAAGAAGTTTAGGATTTTTTATATAACGTTGAACAATCCATTCTCGTACATTAGCTATACTATTACCTTCATCGTCATCATCTTCTTCTTCATCATATTTAGCTGTAAAGTATTCTTCTAATTCTAATTGCGTTTGAAAAATACATAATTCACTTGCTTTATCTAAAATCGATGCTTTAAGAATAAAAGGAATGGGTTCATTTTTTCCTTGAATATTTTCTTCTAAAGCATCACGCAATTCAAATGCTTCATTAAGTGCTTCTTCGAGATAATCTGGATGACATAAATCTAGTACGTGAGTTTCAGGATAATGGTTACGTAAGATGGCGTCTGGTTTCTAAAAGTACGAAAAAAATATTATATAGTAATATTAATTATTATTATATTTTTATCACTTTTGCTAAATATTTTTGTATAAACATTGCAAAATTAGCCTTACGTATTAAACCTTTTCGTATACAATATGAATTGGCTAAAACTTTCGTATTATTATTTGAATCTCTCGCTTGACGAAAGAGTGTATCAAAATCGATTTCTTCGTATTCCAGCCAATATAATATATCATTATTAGTTGAATTCGATGAATTTGTTAAAGTAAATAAACCATTTTCTTCTTCAAGAACATTCCGAATAAGCTCATTTGTATAAGGACATGTTATATGAAGATGTACGTCAACTGGCATTTCTATTTTTATCTAAAAATACCAGAAGGAAAAAAAATGTTACATTACAGTTCCGTTTACTGATTAACAAAATAGACATAAGACATAAAAAAAGTACTGTTAACTCTTTATTGACTTGAACTTTCAAGCAATACTTTTTTGTCTTTGACAAGTGTAACATTTGACATATATGCAGCATGACTTCTAACTGCTATTATGTGTACATTTGTCGACACTATATCATGATAGATATTTTTTTCTTTTCAGTACAAATGTCCTTTTTTGAGAACCTGAGGATTTTTAATAATATAGTATAATATGAGATACATGACTAATTAAAGTATCAGCATAGCCAGAAAAAAATACAAAAACAATATACTGTAGAATATTCTTGTTTCTTGAGATCAGTAAGTCTGTTTTCTAAATATTCAGTTATTCAACCTACATTTTGATTTCTATTGGTAAAGCGACGTGTATAACTACATTTAGTTCTGCTTAAATAGAGCGTGACAACATTTAAAATCATCCATAAATATTCCTTTCCTATTATTAAATAAAAAAATAAAGTGTACCTAGACATCAGCATGCCCGATGTGTCAACATTCTAAACAAAATGTACTTCATTATTATTTCTTAGAGCATCTATTTTATACATAAATAGTGCATGAATGATTTTCATATCATATAATGAACTTGACTGATTGAACTTTTATCTTACTGAATATATCCTTCTGTCGATATATTGGAAAATTTTATGCAAACATCATAAACTAATCAACATAGAAGTTATTTACTACATAAATAATGACATATGTCATATTGATCATTTGCATTTTTTAATCGATATCTTTAATCTTAACTTCTATGTTAAAATATTACAATATATATCGCCAAAGTTTTAACTGAATTATATGAATTTAAGAATCTGTATTTGATAATTACTCTTATCATGTGTTTAGTTTTCCTGACAGACAGACGTTTTCAACATATTAATGTACATTAGACTGAAAGTGTCATGTTGATTTCTTATCATCATGTCATTTAATATGAAAACAACTATTCTTATAAAGTTATTTTAGATATTTCAAAAACAAAACAAAAAATTTTTTTATCTTAATCTTTTTTTAGAATTATCTTTGGATAAAATTCAATATGATAATCATCAAAATATTTCATCTGTTTTTCGTCAAATAAATAATGAACTACATCATATAAAAATCAATAGTCATAAACATCCATGGAAACGTCATTTGAAAAATTATCATTCTTTGAATTAACACTTTTTTCTTTAAGAAGATTTCTTAAAAAGCTTAGTTAGTTCTAGACGACAATCTTTTGCCTCGTTTTCTTCGCTGACATCCGTTCTCGCTCTTCCTGAATAATTTTTTAATTGTTTCTCATATTTTATCATGATATTTTTTTCGAATCGAAATCAATCAAATGTCGTCTATTTAAAGTGTATTTCACTCAACGACGTTATTTGAGAAGCAAAAAAAAACCTACAATATATTTATGAACTTAATTATAAATTACATTTCTTTTTATAGTAAATGTAGGTGTGTTACAATGAAATCTTTTTTTGTTTTTGAATTTTAATAAATAAAATAGGTGAGAAGGTTGTTTTCTTCTACTTTTATTTCTTATTGTAATACTCGCCTTATTAGCTATCACGATGTAAAGTACACTATATCTGCATAATTATAAGGCAGATCATTTTTCTATACTCATCGCGTGTCTTTATATATCTATATAAAATATATATATAACATCGGTATTACATAGTGATAATATTCTTTTTCGCTCTCTATAATAATTATTTTAAAAATCTTTATTCATTTATATTCTAATAATTATTGGCGTCGAAAATGACTGAGACTTCAGTTTTTCTTCTTCTTCTGCTGTCAGTTCTTAGGGTATGACATTAAAAAAAACCATATGGCGCTAACAATTTAATCTACTGAAACATGAACTATAAGCACATAATCATGCATATATATATCTATAGATATAGATAGATAAAATTTGGATGAGTTATTTGTTTTTTCTTAATATAATTTAAAATTGTTACTGATTTCTTTCGCTTGACCTCTTTACTATATAAAATGATTTCTATATGTTAGACATTCCATATGGAAAGAACAAGAAAGACAATCATCTATAAAAAGAAAGAGAAGAAAAACGAGACATAGAGAAAGAAAAACTAAGGAGAAAAGCTGGTTATTAGCTTACATGATATACGAAGAAAAAGAGAGATTTATGTTTTATTTTTGTCGTTAAGAAAAGTAAGCATTATCTTTTTTTTTCACAACTGTAATAGTAAACGGAAAAAAGTCTATTGAAGATAATATCATCAGTAGTTTTTCATGTTCTTATTTTTTCTTACAATTAACTTATTTTAAAAAAAA
>CAJNOI010000245.1:0-14363 GCA_905250115.1 Adineta steineri
ATAATCTTTGAATAGTAATATGCGGAACAAAATTATATAGTCAAAGAGGAAATTTAAGTAATCGAAATCTTCTTTTAAGAATGAGTTATTATTTTATAAGAGTATGCTTAATAAAGACTGAATATTTTATCGGACTTATGATGAGTCTGTTATTAGTATTAGTATAGAAAGAAGAGTTTTCAAAAAATTTTTGTATACATTAATGAATATTTTTTCTTTTATAAGATCCGAAAAACTCAGCTGTTTACAGAAATGTTTATCTATTTATTCCTCTCATTATTAATTTTACCCTTATTCAATGCTGAACAGCATCAGACGAAACTTGAAAATAATAATGAATGGTTTTTACAACGTTCAGGAGCTGCCAATTATTTATGTATGTAGAATATTTTGAATTTATATAGATATTTATTTCTTTTTTTAAGCTGGTTTGCCAATAAGACGATTTCAACAACAATTGGTACATCCAACAGTTGATAGTTCATCGTTTTTATCAGCATCAGATAGTGATGATCAACAACAACAACGTGGAAAACGGATCTATTGGGAGAATCTTGCATTTCAACCAGCTGATTATAATCACAAATCGAAAAATCCTAAAAGGTCTAAATAAATACTGACCTTGTTTTTCTTCTTCTTTCTTTTAATGTTGTCATGAAATACATAAGAACTTATTAAAATCATCTTAAATTATATAATTTTTTTCCAAAAATATATATGAAATATTTTAATAAAGACGTTAATTCCGCAAAACTATTTTGTTTATATCAAATATATATTATGAAAAAGTTTCGTAACTAATCATTTTTAACGAACTTGCTGAAAATTTCACCTAAATCATTTTTTATTACATACAAATAATTGTAATTGCATTCACTCAATATGTAAAGTAGTTGATACATAATTTACGTCAGAAGTAATGTGCCTTTTACAATCATGTATATGCCCTTGGATAGTATTCGGAATATACAATTCAACTGAAAGGAGCTTCGCAGGAAAAGTTGATCCTATTTACTAATGACTTGTGATAAGAAAAACAATAGAAGAACGCATTGAAAAATCAAACTTTTGTTTCTTACTATGTTTATCATTCAATTATTCTTGAATAATAGTAAACTTCAGAGTTTAATCATATCATATTATAATAGAACTATTCAATAGTCAAAATCGATAAATTTATAGAAAGTATTTTTTCAAAAGAAGAATAATAAGTGCAAAGTGTGTGAATGCTAATGTAAGTAACAGATAAGAATATGATGCACTCATGCCTACGTCCACAAGACTATAGGCACTAATATACGTATATGATTTTTATTTTATTCTGATTGACTTCTTCTGCTTTGTTGATGCTGATACGTTTTTATACTAAAATCTCCTTTTTTCTCTTTGCATACGGTTTACTAATGTGCATTATTATTAACGATAAATAAAGAAGTCTGAAGAGTTAATTGTAGTGTTGGAATGACGTTCAAGTTCTAGTGGATAAATATATGTTAATTATTTAGTTTATGTGAGTTAAAAACTGTCAGATGCATCTTATTTCAGATATTTCATACTTAGAAAAGATTTTAAATCGCTATCAAGTGTAAATCTTAAAGAGTAAGATGTGCATGACTGTATTTCACTCATTCCGCACCTTCTCATCCATATTCAATAATTGATTCCCTATGAAAAGTAATATATATATATGAAATTTTTAAATGCTGAAATACATTATACAATCCCTTGAGTTTTCTTCTCATTTACAATTCAATTTTACAGATTCAAATATTAGAAAGATATTGAAGAGATGTTATCAAAGTGCTGAATACAGTAAACTATAGCATTAGTTGGTTTATTGTAATCTAGAATAAAAACTTTATCATGCTTCTACTGAATCTTCCTAATCAAGAGAAACATTAAATTATTTTGAAGAATAATTTCATTTATGATAAATAGATAATTGAATAAATAATAGAAAAATAAAATTATCAATAACATTATTTGCCACGATAAAATCCAACTTATTATTATTGTTAAAATCATCTAAGACAATAGAAAATAAATCAGATCCATATCTCATTGAATAAAGAATTACATCTGCAAATGTATCATTGTCATAATCAAGAAGTATGATCATCGCATTGTTGGCATAATTAGTGAAGGCAATATCAAGAATAGTATCATTGTTAATATAACCTACAGTTACGAAGCGTGAAGATGACGATGGACTAGTTCAATATATTGTCTAATTTGCAAATAAATCATTTTCATATCCAAGAAAAATACCAATATTATTCGAACAAGAATTAATGACAACAATATCTAGTATGCCAAGTGTTTCATACCTCATCTGCGTAAAATTACATTGTTCACCTTAATTTTTGTTACTTCTTTTAACTTCATAAGAAATTTGTCTTACTATTAATGATTTATCATCTACAAATTGTTCTTGCAAATTATCTTAAAAAGAAAAAAGATAATAATCGATTTTCTTTTGCCATTTTTAATGAAAAATCTTAATCTAATCCTGAAATATGTTCAACAAAATAATAATTTTTATAAATGATTTCAATTCAGTTATGATTTTTGTGAAGAGAGAATATCCACTTCAAATCAGTTTATAGAATAATTCATTATAGTCATTAATATTTTGAAGAAATTCATGACGATATTTACCAAAACCCTCAGTAATAATCCATTATAGACCCCTATCTATATGAACGATGAAGGCACTTAATTTTATTTTATAATATATTTTTGTATAAATTGCTATTTTTTCCGTGAAAAAAGCAATACCAGAGACAAATTGAGTTTGAATCAGCTGATGATTTCTGTGATTGTTTAGAGCAATGAAGATATGATATTACTCGATAATATACTATTCGATCTATGAAGAATTAGTATATTCAAATATATTATATAAATAGTATGTTGACAATAACTGTCAGAAAATATTCAAGGGTGATTGATGTAGAAAAAACTAGACGAATGTACTAGTTGTAATTACAAACAAACTGAACAGAAATAGGGGAATTATAAAATTGTATCCTTCATTTTCTAGGATAATCATTGATGCATATTACAATTGTTTTTTATCTGAAGAAAAAAAACTAAGCGTTCTAAATAATAAATCGGCAAGGCTATTTTTTCTTCAGCATTTACGTAGAAAATCTAAACGAATTATAAAAACTGAATAAAATCCAGTACATGTATAAATTTGTATCTGCATTACTTCAATGATCATTGATGCATAAATCACTTTACTTTTAGCTTAACTAAACAGCAGACAAACAATTAGATTGAAGAGTTGTTCAACAAAAACCGTTTTCTAATTATTTATATAATGAATCTAAAAGAATAAGAAAGCATAGATAAAAATCTAGCACATGCATACTTTTGTATTCCAACTACTTCAATAGTCTTTGAAGCATAATATCACTCGCATCCACACCTTCAAGAATGATGGAACTTTTTAAATAAAAGTTCGACAAAAAACATAATTTGTTCTCTCTGTCTCTTTTGTAAAATAGATTGATAATACATCTCGCATATTAATGAGTTTTACTATTTTCATTACATATATTATGTCTTAAAACTAACTCAAAAGAACAAATTAAATTATTTGACTATACATGAAAAAGTTCAAAATATTCTTCCTGAAGGAAAATCAAATAAATGATTTTGATTGATATTTTGTAAATCTACAATCCTATGTAGAATATTTACAAATAGAAAATTTTCTAAAAAAAAATCAGTCAAATATTTTGATTAAAAGTGTGGTCATTACATCTTTGTCGTTGAGTTCAATGTATGTATAATTTATATTAGATATGTACCATGTATATAGTAAGATTAAAACTTTTTTTAATAAAATGATTTTGTTACCTGATGAGAATTAAGACAATAATGTACAGTCTTGGATATTAGTAGATTATATTTGATTTACAAGAAAGAATCTATTATAACTCACTTTTTTCCTATTGTGTAGTTTGTCTCGTGTAATTACTGATATTTAAAATATAAGATTTTCTTAAGTTTTAAATATCGAAAATAATCAATTCTGGTTTCTCCGTTCTTTATTCTCATGAAACCGGCTATATTGCAATAATAAAACGATCTTATTTACATAGAAGAAGAACAAAAAAATAAGATGAAGCACCATTGGAATTCTGGTTTAATTAACTAGCCGATGATGTTGATGGTAGTGAAGATGAGATTGTAGGAAATAACGAAGGTGTCGATTGACGAAGACGATGATTAGGTGAAATAAATGAACTGGGAGAAAGAATAATAGATGATGAACTTAAACGATTAGTTGCTGATGATGATGATAAAGGAGACGTTAGACTTTCATCGTCACTTTCTTCATAGTCTGTACGATTAAGTTCTGTTGCTGTGGAGTGTTTACGGTGTAGAGTCTGCAACAAACGAAGACGTATCACCTATAAATAAATAAATAAAAACAAATAGAAATATATCGTAAATCTTTTTTTTTTTTTGAAAAAGCAATAATATTATTATTAAGTTATTATTGATTAGCAATGAGCAAATCTCACTCGAATCAACTACTAAGTGTTCATCTTCATCAATAGTATCACTTTTCGCCCATGATATACTCGAACACAATAAACTTGCACGTTTTAAAGGTAATGAAGTACTACGTGTAAGACGTATACGTCTTACCTGTGAAAAAAAATGGATATAATATAGCAGCAATAGAAAAATAAGCTGTATTAATTAAATCAAAATACTTGTTGATTGAAAAGAAAAATTCTTCTATAATATAATTCAATACAAAAGAAAATTTACTATCTTAGAATACAAACCTCATCTTGTAGTTCAAGAAGTTTATCTTCAAGATCTTTATCATCCATTATTTGATCACGTGTTATTAATTCTTGATTCTATATAATAATAATAATAATAGAAAAGATAAAAAATTTATTTTTAATGATTTACTTGAATTTCTAATTCAGCTATTCTTTGACGTAAATCACCTATTGTCTGAGTACTTTCAGCTTCTCGAATACGTAACATCATTGAATCTTCTTTTTGCTAAACAAAACAAATTGAAATAAAAATTTATAATCACATATATATATATCTAATTTACTCGTAATTCTCCATCGTGCATTTGATATTTCATTTCATGTAATTGTGAGCGTAATTCATTTTCACGTACTCGAGATTCTTCTAATTCAACACGAATACGTTGAATTTCATCATCTTGTCGTTTTATTTGATTATATAAAACTTGTCTTTGTGTGTCAATATCCATTACTTGTTGTTGAAGAAGTTTATTATCACAATCTGTTTGAGCTTCACGCATTTTAAGAGATAATAATTCATGTGCAATTAAATCATATGCATCATTATTTGGATTAGGATCATTTATATGATTTGTTTCACGAATTGTTTTACATGTACTATCATGTAATTGCCATTCACGATTAAGATCAGCTATACGTTGACGAAGTTCATTCATATTAACTTGAGCTTCAGCATCACGCATTTTAACAAGAGTTAATTCTTCTTGCAAAGAAGCTATTTCAATATGTGGAGTAGATTGTAAATTACGATTATCCTATAGACATAAAAATTATATTCTCAAGAAATTAAACAAATAAACTTACTATAGTTAATTTATCGATTGTACCACGTAGAACTTCTAATTCTTCATCATTTGATGTTGCAGTGGAATCTGATGAATTTTGAGTATTGCTCTGTGGTATAATCTTATTACTATTTTGACTATTTTTTTCATCGACTTGTTTTTTTAAAGTACAATTATCACGTTTTAATTGATATGATTCTTCAGCATATTGTGCATTTGATACTTGACCTTCAATTAAACGATTTGCTAATGTTGCACTTTCCTTATAGATTTAATTGAAATTATGTATGATAAATCAATAATAGACTAAATCCTACTTTTTCTAAATTGTCAACTCGTTGTTTTAATATACGATTTTCATTTCTTAATCTCTAAATATATAACAAAACGAAACATATGACCTACAAGTATATATATCAAAATGAAATTTACATACACGTATTTCAATTTGTTCTTCTTGCTCTTCTTTACGAATAACGGTATATTCTTTTTCTAATCTATTGTTATACAAGATAATATAACAATTGATATATAAATATGTATATATGTCATGTCGAAGTTATTATCGATCAACTGAATATGAAATAAGATATTTTATTTTATCAGATTGATATGAATAGTACTCTGACTTCAAGCGAAGATTTCATCAGACTAAACCTTTCATATTTACCACATCTCAGTACTATCAGTTTAACCAACTATTCTATACCCTGCGCTAGTTATGTTTTACACTGATGATGTCTGTACTGTCATCATTAGATAAATGCTTGCTTTATCAGTCTTGACATTTTATGTCAAAGTGAATATGAGAATCTATCTACTATATCATGATCTTAGTTTTAGTGGAATAGATATACAATCATGACAAAGTTAAATATCTTATTTCTTGATCAAAATAAGTTTAGACATCTATTATTTAAGGATCAATATTATCGATTTTTTGATAATTATATGTATTTAGTTAATCTAACATAACTTCATCGATCAATGTAACTTCAACACGACATATACGTTTATATACATACTTTTTCATTTTTTTTCCATTGTATTGCACAGAAAAAGCACGTTGAAATAAAGATTCATGATCATTTTCATGCTTGATAGGTACATCTTTTTGAAAATACTAAATAGAAAAAAAGATATATTTAGAATAAAACCTTTTCAAATACATTCCGAGATAATTAACAAGCACTCTATTTTAACGATAAAGAGAAAGTATGAGGTGAGACTATATATATATTTATATACTACTTAATGATTCCTTTATAAATTCGTGAATAAACACATTGAAATTCTTTCTTTCTTTTGTTCTGTTAATAATGATTGTATTCAATTTTTCTTTGTTCTGCTTGAAATCGGTCAGCAACTTACAGATGTAACAGCAGACATTGAACCTTGAACACTTTTAAAAGTCTGTGAACATTGTTCGACTAGCCGATCTTGAACAGCATGTAAACGACGGTCCATATATGTGTAAATTAACGTTGAGTACAAAGTATGAGTATTGATATAGACGTCTACTCTTTCGCTCCTTTTTTTTGTGAGTTATAAATGTCTCCTCTCTCTTTCATTTGGACAGAACAAAAACGAGCACACACATATACACAATCATTGCAGCTGCAATGGTGTCATTTATTCTCTCTTTCTCTTTCTTTTTCTATTCTATTCTTCGACGAACCGAAACATGCACAAATAACTGGATTGGTACACACACACGCACATATATATATATAATATCTATAATACTCAATCTATATGTAGTCTATTTGATTTTGTTATTCTTCCGGCTCTCGTTTTTTTTGTTGCTTCTTTCGATTCAAAAATAAAATATCACAATGTGAAAGGTGTAAAAAATAAAATCACACATAACAATATAACGAACAGCTGACGTAAAAGTGTATCGTTAACGCCAACGTACTGATTACGTATTCGTATTCGACTTATAGACTCAATGACAATCGTTTGTCGAATGATTATGATATATACATACATAGATGCATAAATAAACGTGAACATAATACGTACTTTTAGCATATCTTCCATTGATAAAAGCATTAATTCATCTTGATGAATATCAAGTAGTGCAATACCCATACGAAAAATAATCTCTATACCCTATATAATCAAATATTTGATGTATATAAATCTAGATTTTGAAACCGATTTAATCGATTTTTTACTTCACTTAAAAACATATCCATAGTACGGCAAGCAACTGTAAATGGAAATTGATTTGTAAATAATGTTAAAAACCAACTGGATGCATACATTGATGTATTAAAACTTTCTTGTTGAAAATGTCGATTAAGATCTGGTAAAAACTCCTAATCAAATAAAACATTTCATAACATGAAATAAATAAAATAAATGACATACTTGAACCATACATTCAAATTGATATATACATAATCCCAAATAAAACATATCTGGTTTATACATATCACGCATTCCAAAATCGTGTAATATAGATACAAGTACAGCAAATGCTTCTTCTTCAGGCATCTGTCAATAAATAAAATCGAATAAAAAAAAATCATTTAATTATAAAAACTAACATGCATAAGTAAAAGTCCAACAATAAATCCAATCCCTTGACAATAACCAACTTCACGATCATATAATGAATAAGCCTAGAATAAATGTAATTTTTTTTGTACAGAACAAAAAAATGATTGTATTAGAAAATTCAAACCTTAATCACATTGAATAATCTTTCTTGACCAATACCATGTTTTTCTTTGAAAAGTTCATGTTCAGGATATGTTCGTGAAATATCTCTTCGAATGACTTTTTCACATGGTGATGTCATTTTCATATAATCAGCATATTTTTGTTTAGCATTTGATGAATCAACTTTAGCTAAACATTGCCAAAGTAATGGACGAAAATGAACTGGAACACCGGCTCGAATTGTATCCTATATGAAAAACAAAACAAGATATTTTTAATATCTTTTAATTAAATTTTACTTTAATCCATTGTGGTTTTTTTTTCATATATATTGTCCAATTATTAATTATTCTATTCCAAGTATTCCATTCATTTTCAAGATTACCTATGTACGTATATATGATTCATAAATAGTAAGAAAAAAACAAATACATGATTTTATCAAAAATCATACCATCATTATCGACCGTTAAATTGCTCACATCACTTGAAATTGAATCTTGTCTTATTTGTTTATGATGTAATTCAGGTGATCGTGTGTTTACAATATTATTTTGCGTCGCATTTGCAGGTGATTTTAAATCATATTCGATACGTCTTTATATGAAGAGAAAAACAAATATATTGATTAGAAATTAATTATATTGAAAATATAAATTGAATATTTATTATTTACCTATTCTCTTCCTCAAGTCTTTTCAATAGTTCAAGTTCATCATTTGTCATATTTGGTACATGTAATTTTTGTGAAGTAGATTGTGTCATTCTTTTTTTTAGTTTGATCGAACTCTTTAGACAAAAGCGATGACAAATATAGAAAAAGAATAGAAAGAAATAAAACAAAATGATCGAACATGACAATATATTTAGATAGATGAATAAAACGGACGTTGAAGATGAGTAAATGACATCATCAATACACCTACATAACAATTGAATAAATAATTCAACTTCGGCAGGTTTTTACCTTTCTTTTTTCGCTTACTTTCAGCTGACAAAATCAATTAAATTTATGGACAATGGTATACTTATCTATAGACTATACAAATTTGCCCTTTGAAAGTTTCTTTTTTTGTTCTTTTATAAATTCTCATATATCACTAACACTCTTTTCTTTAAGACATATATATTGATATTCTTTTGTGTCTTATAAGATACAAAAACACTATACAATTAAATAAATTATAAGTAAATACACAATAGTTGTCTATGTTTAAGGTCGTCAGTTCAAAAGAATAATGACAGATATATTACTAATGAGAAAAGTGATTTATAAATCTGTCGTGTATATAAACAAAATAAGCACCTGAAAAAAACAAACATGAAGGGTAATATAATCTATCTAGATTTTAATCGACATATAAATCTATTTGAAACATCTTTACCGTAATGTGTTGGTGACGAATATAACGAAGAAGCGCATAGAAAAAAAAAGAAGAGAAAAAAGCTTACTTGCTTTCACATTTTTTTTCTCTTGAGTCTTTTTTTTCTCTGCTTTTTACCTTCAAACATCGCATTGCATTGCAATCCTTTTCTCTTTTTCTCACCTGTGACGGTCGAGCTAGCGCACGTATCATGGCAATTCTTGACGCATTGTTCGTTCTCGCGTATGTCATGTAAATCAAACAAAAAAAACACATAGCAAAAGAAATATTTTATATAAATAGATAGGATTCTTTAGGAAGCAAAAGAAGAAAAAAAAACCGAGAGAAATGTTCATTTTATCCTTCCATTATTTCTTCCGGTATTGATTATAAAAACGGAAAGAAAAAATTAATTAATCGATCACTAGGGAAATATACTATCGATCGTTAGAAATAATTCCAAGGTTAATGTTATACATTACTATTTTGAACTTGATAGCAGCAGTAACAGGAATAAAAAATATTGAGAACAATTGTTCATTATACAAATTATAACGATTGAAAATCTTCTGTGTGTTATTTCTTTTCATATATATATATCAATATTTGTTTAGACATTTGTTAACATACCATTCATTTTAAGTATATAAAGAAATAAATATGATCGGAGAATAAAGAAAAAAATACTCGAGGTATTATGTATAATCTTTAAGTAATAGAATCAAAATGAGTTTTTTTTCTGTTTCATTAGATCTTATCAACCTTTGCTAGATTATTCTTTATTTAAAACATCTATACAATAAAAAAAAGTAAAATAAAAATTAAATTTTTTGTCCATATGGGCGTAACCAATAAATAATACCAATGAGATTCGCAATGACTATTAACGAATGAATAGGAAATTCAAACCCACAATCAGATGGTATACCAGTTTTAGATTTTTCAGGTAATGTAATACCAATACCACCTTGATGAGTGGCTCGATCAAGTTGTAAATGATATTTTTTAACAAATTGTCGTGCACGAAATGTTCGAAATACACATGCAACCGAACGACGAAGACCACTGAAAGTAATTAGAAATAAATTAGAACTAGAGTAATAAATCATCATTACTTTAAACAAGCAAGTAATATAACACTTTCGAAGGTTAAATGAATTCCAGCTAATTGTGTCTTTGTTAAACCAACAATTGATAATGAACTGTAAAGAATCATACCAAGAAAGAGACCCTGAAATATGAAAAAAATCTGCATATTAATCGATTTGTATATGCGTAACGAATTGATGTACTTTATTTTAAGTTCATCCAGTAAATTCATACCAGCAAGAAAAAGTTTTAGCATTTTCTACTTAACTCAAAACTCCTCTTTTAGAGTGATAATCATTTGACTGAGTTTATTAATACAGGATTGAATCTTATTACCTTTAAAAATCCGATTATATCATATACAAGACAATGTGTACGATGTTGACAACATTGTTCAAGTGCTAATATTTCTGTTTGATGTTCGTTTGAAATATTTGTGTCTGATTTTTTGATTGAATCATTTTTACGAATCGATTCAAACATTTCTATATAATTAAATCATTTTTTTTTTCAAATAAATAATATTATTTTATTTCTTACTAAATAATTCTTGATTAATTTCTTCTACACATTCACCTTGTAAACCGTGTCCAGCACCATCACATTTAATAAGACGACAACCAAGTACCTATAATATTAAATTAAAAGAAAAATATTTTTAATTAATTCTAAGTTAAACAAAACTTACACGTTGTAACATATACGAATTTGCTTCTCGTACAAGTCGATCTTCAGTACCAACCATAATTAAACATTCAAATGGTGAATAACGAATTTTAAGTAAATCTGCATAACTTATATAATGTCTAACAACAGCAGCTAAATGACCTATAAGTCCACTAAGTGATGGTGGAATACGTTTTCGAAATCGTTCAATATGATAATTATAAAACGACTAAAAAAGACAGACGAATGATTTTAAAATAAAAATCGTTTTTTTTCTTCTAACTTTTCGTTTTTCTGGATCGGCAAGTGTTTTTTTACTATAAAGCATTGCCATAACATTTTCTATTACAGCATTTTCATCACGTAATAACATTGATTGTAAAATATGATTAATACCAGCAAATGGAGCTTGTCCAGAAAGACCACCAGCATGTGTTGCTAATAATGTTAAAGAAAGAATTCGTTTTGGTGCTAATAATGCAAATTCAAGTGCAATCATTCCACCCATTGATATACCAACAACATGACATTGTTTCCATTGTAGATGATCAATAAGTGCAAGTGCATCTTTTGCCATTTGACTTGTAGTATAATATGGAAATAATGGAGCAGATGAACGACCACATCCACGATTATCATATGTTACACACTAATGAAGAAGAAGAATATATAGAAATAAATTTTTAACTAAATTTTACTGCATACTTGATAATCAGATTTCGGAGCAAAAAATTCAATCTAAAAGAAAAATTTTAAATACAGTACTGAATAATTTCATATTTTACCTGACGGGACCAGGCAGCACCTTCAGTTAATAAACCCATAATAAGTAATATTTTATTTTCACCTGAGCCATGTATTTCATAGTATAATTGTAAATTTTGATTAACCGCTGATAAGTTTAAATGAGGCATCTTTTATTCAGATAATGGACTTTGATTTAGAGTGAGTAGATATATACATATACATATAAATGAACAAGCAATATTATTGGATAATATGAACGTCCATTGAAAATCTATCGAAAGTAGCGCTAAAACAAAAGATAATAATCGCAACTGTTTTTTTTCAATATTTAAGAAAACTTATGAAAAAAAATACCACTAAATTAAAGTATATTTACATTGTAATAAAAATCACATTAAATCAGTATATACTCTCATAATACTAAAGCAGAGTGAGGATGCTAGTCATTGAAGTAATTAATTGCTATTCATAAATTGAATAATTTCTTGACTACAAGAAGAGTTATATGAAATAAAAAGTCGTTTATTTATAGGGCTTACATGCAACCCAGAAAAATATAAAAGTGAACGATTGATTCCCTCCGAATTTATTTCTCTTGCGTATTTTATTTTCAACAAGAACAAATACTCTTGTATAGATAAATTGTAAAGTATTCGCATCATATACGACATCGAATAGCCAGACCATAAGTATGTTGACGATTAACTTAAAATGACTCTTTTGTGTCTCACAATAGAAACTAGAGCAAGAAATCTGCAAGACTTGCTATTTATACACAATTCTTATGCATGATAATATTATCAATCCTTTGTGTTCATTTGTTTATTTAATATAAAATGGTTTTTGTCAATTTCAACGATTGTTATATGGAAAACAATTTGGTAATTCGTAAACATTTTTTCTTTCTTGCGTTCTCTCTCTCATGATATTTGATGAATAGTCGAAACATAATTTAATCAAAAGAAACTATAACATGCAAAGATAAATGCTATTTTCTTTTTCTCTTTCCATTCAATGATTCTAGTTTTAATTTTAAGAAAACAATTATATCAACTTAAGTAATATTCACTTCGCTTGTAACTACGTATTTTTTGTTATTGTTGTCCTACTCGTTTTGCATACAGTATAATCATGAAAGTACGTTGTTCGTCATGTGCTCAACAAATAATATATGGCACTTATTTTTGCCATGATTAAATATTAAACTAAAGAACTGAAAAAAAAAGAAAATAGTGATAGAAGTTGTTTACAGTTTTAAGGAGAACGTTTAGCGCATGAAGTAGTGAAACATGTTTTGGATATTTTTGTTTGTACTGATATTTTCTTCTTGTGATTGTATTCTTATTGGTAAAATAGAGAATAGTATAGTGATTGGTAACGCATACAAATCATTGTGGAATATAACTGAAAATCAATGTATTTGTAAAATGATAAAATCAAAAGACATAATATTTGCACTAAATTATTTTTCAATAAATCAAACTTGCCAATTATTTTATTCAAATATTAGTTCGATCTTAATTGAATTTAATTTCAATTCTACATTGATATTTATTAATCAATCAATAATCTCAATGAAATATAGTAAGTTTATTATAAATCCTATAAATTTATTATAGTTTTGTTTTGAACAATTGTAATATAGATATAACTATAATTGAATATTGTAGAAAAGAGAGGATTCGTCAGCTATTTGAACTGATATAAATTAATCGCAATGTATTAATAACTAAACATATTGCTAGTAGAAGAAGATATGCCCAGTTTTATACAAATCTTTGTCTGATCTTTCGATCTCTTTTTAATCTCATTCTTTCAATATAGATCAGATCATGTCTACATCACCAACATCAACATCGTCATCAACCACTACAACAGGATTACCAGGTCAGTAATATACTAGTTGATATGTAGTTTGCTAAACAATCCATCTTTCAGATAGCTATGTCTAGAAGTTTTGATTATATCTGTCGAATAGTCTTTATTTAGATAGATAGTGTCAGAGAGCACATTTTATGACCATCTCGTGGGTGTATGGAATGGATGGAATACCCATGCGCACACCCATTCCCTCAAGATGCAACAACTCCATTAGACTTTAGATCTTCAGTAGAAAAAAAAATATTCTTGCTGTTTGATTCTGATAACACATTAAAAGCGCTTCAATGAAACAGACATTAAAACAAAAGTTGATTATTAGCTGAGTTACAGGCATATTTCACAGTCAAAAA
>CAJNOI010000245.1:14373-26359 GCA_905250115.1 Adineta steineri
TCTCAGTAGTGCTGAATTATATGATCCAACAACAGGTAGTTGGACAACTACAGGAAGCATGAATGTTGCACGAGAAAATCACACAGCATCCATATTAGGAAATGGAACAGTATTGATTACTGGTGGATATAATACTAGTCCTCTCAATAGTGTCGAATTATATGATCCAATAACAGGTAGTTGGACAAGTACAGGAAACATGAATTTTGCACGAGAATATCATACAGCATCCATATTAGCAAATGGAAAAGTATTAGTTACTGGTGGATATAATGGCAGTAATAGTCTTAATAGTGCTGAACTGTATTGATCGAAATCGACAGAATACTATCTTCGTTTGTAGACAGAATCATAAATTTTAATGTTGTAAGCAAACTATTTAATCTTGAATGCTTTTATAAAATTATTATTAACTAAATAAAATTTGAGTCTTAATTATATTACGAAATGCGATTTGAATGGTGATTGTCAAGAAAGAAACACTTCCTAAAGTAAAGATGAATATAGATGTGTCAGAGATTTCCATGGTTACCATTTAAATGATCAATACAAATGTTAAACAGTCAGTACTGAAACCAAATGGAATTATAGTTTCAAAAAGATCTCTAAGTATATTATGAAAATAATGTATAGATTTGTCGCACTGATACACTTTGTTTGATAAGACACTGAAATAATTCGAGAACTTTACTTGTCTATTTCTTTTCTAGATTATTATATGAAATCATTGAGGATATTTTGTCGTTCGTTGTTCGTCTTTGTCTTCACTATCCAAATCAATGGATATTGGTCCTGATCTTGACTAACAGATTCTATTCGAAAAGCAACATCGACATCAAACTGTAACAAATTATTTCATATTTTTACAAGAAAATCAAATACACATAGTAGAAAACTAATATTCATTTTGCATTCTATAGAATTAAATCAAAAGTTTTCTTTATACTTATTATAGTCGATAGAATCTAAAGAAAAACTAAGGAAACACATTATTTCTATCATTCATATCATCAATGAATATCCTCATTGATCACTAATCTCTCATAAATCGATCTACATCATTTAAAATATGTAACATTATATAGTAAAGAAACATTTTTTGTTTATTTCAATAAAAGTAAATTATGAGAGAGCGATCTATTCTTTCAAGAACATTCTTTATGTTATTTCTTTCTTTATAACTTTTAGAAATATTTTCATCAAAGTCATACATTTTGCAATCAATAAAAATGGATACATTAGAAGGCAAGAAAGAGAGACAGAGAGAAATATATGAGACTCTTTCAATATTGGAAAAATGTTATAGAGTTAGAACAACATTTTACTTCTATTTATTCAAGAAAATCTTAAAAGAAATCATTTTATAATAAACAAATAAAAAATCGAGCAAAAAAGAATAAATTTTTGTTGTATCATAGAGTATTTTCTCGAATATTATACTTTGTGAAAAGACATTCAAAATGTAGTACTTGTTCATGATATCAACTACGGATATAATAAACATTTTATCGTATCAGTGAAGTGGAAACAAAATAATAGACATAATAAATTAATCAAGTAAAAAAAAGTATATGAATATCATTATAATAAATTTTTCTTGTTCAAATACAGTAGTAATGAAAATAAATGAAATGACATTTTTTATTTAGAATATACAAAAAAAGTTTTATAAGAGTTTGAAAATTTAATATAAATTATCTAATTGTTTCAATATTGAAAAGGCTTTTTCTTAATCTTTTTCCAATATCATAATATATCTGATTATTATTCAGAATCAATAACACTATTCCAATATGTAACATTCACTTCAAATAGATAAATGTTGTTTCTTTTTTTTAATTTCTTCGTAATATTTGCAGCCATTTTATTAATAAATAGAAATAGTTTACTTTTTCAAATAAATTACTCTGTGAACCGATATTTAATTTTGATGAACTAGTTTACTTTCTCTCTTTCTTTAAATAGTGTTATAATGAGAAATCTTTTCAGGTATATCTAATGAAATAATAGTTTTTTCTATTTCTTTCTCATCATTTTACTCAAAAATTGTTTCTATTTGATATTTGATATTTGGTTTTGTTCTAATAACGTTAGAAGAATAAGTGAATGATTATTCGAAAGAGATTGATAATATATTCATTGATTAAAGATGTTCTTATATTTTCTATCCTCCGATTGTTAAAATCAAAAATTGTAATATGTATTTGTTCGCATTTGTGAATTTTGATGTGGCATAATGAAAATATATTAATTTAGAAGTACAATGATGGGTGTATATCAAATTTTTTATCATATAAATGAACACAATGACACATTGAAAATGTCTATGTTGATTAACATTATTCATTTAATAGTTTATATTAATTTCTTTTCTATCAAAATGTTCAAGAAAATGATTCAAATTTTTTAGTATTTTTCTTCCCAGCTGGTCCCATATGAAATTTAATGATTGCCACATTATATAATGTTAAATTCATTTCTTTTGTTTCATTGTTGTTTATAGATAAATCCGTTCTTTTTTGTGGCTTAAGCAATTTTAAAAACTCGTCAACTTTGAAATTAATTTTAGCTTTACCATTTTAATTTCCAGTTTTAGGGTACATTGCAACTAAATTCCTACCACTTTGTACATGAGTATTTTACTTCCCTTATCATTCTTCCTTTCCACAAAAAAAGGTGAAGATGCACTAGTATTATTCATCATATGTTATTAAAACATTTTATCCACAACGATTTGTCCGCAACCTCAGCTACCATAATTGTGTCCGAAACATCTTCTTTGATGCATGTTTTAAGAATACTACAGTATAACGATTTACAGTTTATCATGCGTATTTACTTTATTGTGTATTTTGGAAGTTGGAAAAAACCAACTGATAAGAGTTAATAAAGTAAATGATTTTCTATTTGTCTAAACTTTTTTCTGCGAAATGAACGATGTTAGATGAGTTTTTCTTGCATACAGCGCTATCTGTTCTATCAGCCATTTTATAATACTTATATTGACGTGGATAATGCAGTATGGAAAACGATTATGTGTGCATTGCATAGTTTATCAATTAGAGTATTGAGTTCTTTAACGGAGGCTGATGTTTGAGATTGTTTGTTAAAAAAGGCAATTTTTAACGCATGACTTTGCTTTCTCATAGTATGAGAAATAAAAAATACTAATTATCTTTTCTTTTATATTTTCAGCTTCTCTTCATAGCCAATTAGTATTGCTATACTGTTTCTACAAGAAATTATTAGAGAGAAGTAATTTCTCGTGACGTACATTTAATAGAAAGCGTGCGCATTGTCAGGATTTGTTGGTGTTTAAATGAAACAAACTTGAAGTGTTTCTATATTCTTTTTTCTTTCTAACTTTTCTATAATTTTTTCTCGCATCGTATAAAGCAAGCTGGCCGGTGAGATATTTGCATAAATAACTATTGTTGGCAACTCCGTCAGTTCGATAAGTATATAAGCATTTCTATTCTTGCATCAAGTTGTGATTTTGTTTCTTACAAACAGATCAATCAAGTAAAACTCAACACCCATGTGTTTTTCGTTAAAGGCCCAAGCTCGTTGGTGCATGTTGGTATTAGTATTCCTGTGTTCCACCAAAGGTAAGAATTATTGTATGCTATCTATCGAACATGATATCGACTTTCTCAAGCATTTCTGACAAACTGAGCGCTCGATCAGAGCTGAAGAAATATAAATTGTCTTCTGTATGATTACGCGCACTTCGAATATATTTTCCAGTTACAATTTCATCCTCAAATAATGGTTATTGACGCTTGAGGGTGTGGGTATGGGTGCGAAGCTAAAAGTAAACTGATACCCATACCCACACCCTGACAAATAACTTATGTATGGCCCCTTTTTTAGCGGATATTACCCTCTTTGCCCGACATCCCTCTTGTTGTGAAAACTCTTCAACTGCCTAAAAGCCCATTGAACAGTAGTAAGAAAACACAATTTATACACCTATTTCAAACTATTTTGCACTATCAAGACCATCGCAGTTGTTCATTTCATTTCTCTCATTCCAATTATGTAATAAGATGCAATCTGACAACAGCATTTCTTTGACATGACTTTCACTTCTCTCTGGCATTCTCTTATGAATTTTCATTTAGGCAATATTCGTTTAAAACATAGCACGATTACTCGAAATGCTGACTATCAAGTTAGCAACCAGGCACTCAAGATCTATGATGTTGATGGCGTGTCAACTCTTATTCAATGTGCTGTGCAATGTATGAACAATGATATTTGTTTGACAGCGTCGTATATCAAGCTGCAAAAGCGATGCTCTCTCTATTCCGAATTATCAACAATGGGAATCATAGCACCCTCTTCAGCTGACTCTACAGTTATCTCCTTTCCAAATACAGGTAAGATGAGCTAATTAGAAGAAATCAGTCGTTTTACACTGTGTTTTCTTGTAATCAAATTCTACGGTCACTATAGATCTTATTAGAATGATATTTTGATTTTAAGATTATGTATGAAAGGCATAATATAATACGAAATTCAACATAAAACATTTAGATTTTGGTCCTCTTCTTGATTTACTGCAATCATTTAAATAAATATTCGAATTTCCTCAAAAAGATCCATGTACTATAGTGAGAAAAAGGAAAAATATTAGATTTATTTTTTCACATATCTTTGAGAGGATCAGGAATAGAATCTAAATAAAATGAAAATTCGTAAAAACAATTCGAAAGATAAATAAATTCGCTCAGTTTTTGGTGCTTACTCCATATATTATGTTTGTTTGAAGTTAAATCGGAACTATTTTGGTCCAAAGTCATCGAAGGTTACTGCGAACTTTGGTCCATACACTTCCCTTCGTTTATTTTTGTTTCTGTTATCAGACTTTTTTTATGTACTAATCTACTACATATAGGAAGAAAGTCCAGAACACGTTGCATCTTGTGATATATTTACGGCGAACAACGCATACAGTTTGAAATATGTGTAATGATCTAAAAAAATGTGATATGGTTTCCACTGCAATATATACATCAATTTTTTGAAAAAACTTAGTTAAACACTCTGGAAAAGCTTGTCAAAAAATCTGAAATATACGATTCGATGTGAATTCATCTACTCTTTCGAACAGTGAAAACCATAGATCGATCTTATTCTTGTCAAAATTTATTCACAAAATCATAGATATAGATATATACTGTAGTGAAAACAAAATATCAAATGGTTCTTAGTACATTTTTCATACTTCAGACTGCATTGGCTGTTCAACGTATCTATACCACAAGATGCTAAGCGTTTCGGACTTTCTTCCTATATATAACAGATTAATCAATAAATGAAATCTGATAACAGAAACAAAAAAAAGGGAGGAATATCAATTGAGGCTCATAGTATGTCGAGAGAATGACGAAAACATAAAGATCAGAAACTAACCCAAATCCTACCTTCCGAAACGCAAATAGTCACGATCAAAATTCCAAAAAACCAAGAGCTTTAGTGCTGATATATATATCCACTATGAATTTCATCCATTCATATTGTCGCGTGACTTTTATCATTTATACTACAGAGATCAACAGTAATTGGCATAATTGCTGAATGGAAGACTCCATAAAATTAACATCCTTTTTACTATCATATAAATCATAAAAGCGAATGTATACAAAGGGAGATATCTTAAATATCTCTTTTTATATGTTAAACACATTATAAACAGAAAATACTAATGACTCTACATGTTAGTATTATTCGTTTATCTTTTACGATTGATAGTTGTTGATGAGTCTGTATTACTGAACATCGCAAACGAAGCATGTGCGCGTGCCATCTGAAATACGACAGTTGAGAGTGACAGCTTATTGTCTACAGCATCTTTCAATGACAACAGTTCTTTTCAGATGGAGATTTTTTAAGGACTGTCATAATTGCATCTGTAACTAAACCTATAATGTTTTCATAATCGTGTCCAAATACATTAATTATGCAACTTTCCAGAGAAAAGAATGATAAAACTGCGTATGATTTGTTTCTTCCACAATTCAAACTACTCACTCACATTAAGATCACATTCGATTTTCTTTTGTTTATGCTCTGTTTTTATATCGCAGCACCACCAACAACAACAACAACTACATCAACATCAACAACAACGACAACAACAACAGCAGCATTAAAGAGTATGTATTTATAATTTATGAAGTGTCGCAAAAGCCATGATTACTTTATAAATGCATTCAGTTACGCAACTGCTCAAGCTTAATCCCAAACTTTCTTTTTTGTTTTAACAGAGAAAACTAGTAAGTTTTTGTCCTTGAAGGGATAGATCACTGACACCGAAGAGAAGGTAAGATCTTCAATTAAACTATGCAAGTTAAGCTATTATTATGGTAAATACAATATACAGTGTTTTTTGCATATTTATTCGAATTTCTATCGTTATAATGTGTGAGAGCTCATTAAGAGATCTTTGATTTGCCTTACAATCATTTGTATGGAATATTTAACAAAACATTTTTTTTTCAAAAACCTGACGTTAGATTTCGATTCTCCACTCACGAAAACTTTTGATCCAACTTTCTTTGGAAGCTGTTGCTGAGTTTTTACTGATTTAGCACATACTGAATTTTGATTGACTTAAACAGACAAAATAACTTTAAGCATTTTTAGCTGGCATATTTAAACGCTGTATAATCCTTTCTTTCAAAAAACAGAATAATAGAGTCGACTTGAACACACTTCTGAAAATGTTATTTTTGCATGGGTTGGCGTCCCCTAGGCTCCTCTTTCGATTGATGAAAACCACAAGTCTCTATCTGCCTTACTTAAAAATCTATAAGCATTTTGCTCAATGCTCTTCTTTTAAAATTCCTATAATAACTATATAACTGACTTTCAATCGACCAAAAAGCAAACAAATTCTATTGCAAATTAGTTCCAACTTGCATCTCATTGGTGTCTTCAGTAAAAAGAATTCATGTTCCAACTTTGTCTCGAGCGAATGTACGAAATAAGAGTTAAAGTGAGAAGGAAACAAAAGAAGACTTGTAGTTTGTAAACGAGACCGGATCAAGAACCACAGATTATTTTGTCATGGTGTTCATGATTATCTATTAAACTTGACTGACGTTTTAACCTCACACAACCAAATAAACAATAAAATCAATACAAGAAAAGTGCACGGCAGACTTTCTCTTTTCTACTCTGCTGTTTTTTATTCATACCACTCTATACAGACACCATCTATATTCACTTGACCTTGGATTAAACAAATTATTATAACATATTTGAATAGTTTTGCTCCTTGTTTTATTAAAAAATTCGACAGATTTATGGGCCAGTTGGTATTTTGATTTCTAAGTTTTTCAATGATCAGCTAAAACCTTGCATGAAAATATGAGAACTTTCCTAACAACACCGTTTCATACACTGAATTATTTGACGTGAGTTTGTTTTGATTAAATTTGCACAGATTATCTGAAAACTCAGCCGGTCTGCATGCATTGGGATCTATTCCAAAAAGTTATCCCATCTATCTCTGAAGTCAATATTATAATACATAAATTGCAAACTTTCAAAAACCCTCGTAGACTTATTATGAGTTACTCGAATAGAGCTAAAGAATGTCCTAGTTGACTCTTATGAGTGTCATATCTTCTTTAACTCACTCTTTCTAACTAGTTAAGAAAAGAATCTAGGGTATTCGGGGAAAGTGAATCTGTTGTCCTGTATATAGCTGATATAGTTCAGAATATGTGAACTAAGTTGAATTTGATCGCAAGAACATTAAATACGACAACATCACACCAACGAAAGAAAGAATGAATATTGATTGAAGTACGTTGACTAAGGAGAAAATTTTCGAGTGAAACGAACGGAAATCAGATAAACTCGCTGGGTTTTCATTATACGAGAAGACTGAACCAAAAGACGTATAGGAGAAGAGAAAAGCAATCGTAATTACATTCTTGAGTATTGAAAATTGACCAAAATGAGTTTAGATAATGCTGTCCACAGCTTTGATACCAGCCGAAATGAATGCTTAAAAATTCTAAAAACTGCGAGGAAGAGATGCTGTTTCTATCTCACTACAGATAAAAAAATGTTTTTTGTATATGATAGGTTGCTTTTTGAATCAAATTACGTACTCAACCGATAGTGGACCATACTCAGTAACAGTAGTCGATGTGAATAATGACAGCAAACCCGATATTGTTGTCCCAAACGAGTATTCAGCCACCGTCGGTGTTCTTCTCAACAAAGGCAATGGTACGTTTCTGAATCAAACTACTTACCCAACTGGCAGTTGGCCATGCACATTAGCAGTAGTCGATATGAATAGTGACAATAAACCCGATATTGTTGTCCCAAACTACTGGTCATACAACATTGGTGTTCTCCTTAACACAGGCAATGGGACGTTTCTTCCTCAAACTACTTACTCAACTGGTACTAATCCAACCTCAGTCGCAGTAGCTGATATGAATGGTGACAATAAACCCGATATTGTTTACTCAAACTACAATTCGGACGGTGTGGGTGTTCTCCTCAACAAAGGCAATGGCACGTTTCTCAATCAAACGACTTATCCAACCGGCAGTGAGTCATACTCAGTCGTCGTAGTCGATGTGAATGGTGACAACAAACCCGATATTATTGTCGCAAACTACGATTTGAACAACGTCGGTGTTCTCCTCAACAAAGGCAATGGCACGTTTCTCAATCAAATTACTTACCCAACTGGCACTAATCCAGACTCAGTCGCAGTAGTGGATATGAATAGTGACAACAAACCGGATATTGTTGTCGCAAACGGTGGTTCGAACAACGTCGGTGTTTTCCTCAACAAAGGCAATGGCACGTTTCTCAATCAAATTACTTACTCAACTGGCACTAGTCCAAACTCAGTCGCAGTAGTGGACGTAAATGGTGACAACAAATCGGATATTGTTGTCGCAAACCGACATTCGAACAACGTCGGTGTTTTCCTCAACAAAGGTAATGGCACGTTTCTGAATCAAACTACTTACTCAACTGACAGTGGTCCAGGCTCACTTACAGTAGTCGATGTAAATGGTGACAACAAACCGGATATTGTTGTCGCAAACCGAGATTCGAACAACGTCGGTGTTCTCTTTAACTGTTGAAACTTATTCATGAACTAGACTCTTTTTATTCACTAACATTTCACTATTAGATTGGTGTTAGCAGTAACAGTTATTACTAAGTTACCGCCAACTTATTTGGTCACGGCTCATGATCAAGCTTCTACATACCCCCTCTTCTTAGTGTCTTCGTAGTTTTCACACACCAGCTTCTTTTCGTTCTGCTCTTTTCTCTCTCCCGCTATATATTTTTTCCCACTTTTGTTTTCTCTCTAGTTTATTTTTCATTCAGTTGATCTTTTGCTCTAGTTTGTATTACTTGCTTTGCCTTGTTTCTCTCACATCCTTAGTTTTCGTCCCTCGCCACTATTATTGTTTTTCTCTTTTGCTTTTGTTTATTTTCTTTCCATAAAATAAACAACCTATATCCCAGCCTACATTCCTATTTCATCCCTATCCACTCATCATTTTGGCCATTTTAACGTAAGATTGATTTACCTTTTTTGATTCCTTTTGCGCTGTATGTATATACACATATATAGTACCTAACCATCGATGAGGTTACTTCTTTGGATCAGTGCTTACTACGGATAGATAACTGTGTTTAATCAATACTACGAATTTCAACAATATTTAGTCACTATGTACTCCTAACATAATATGTGATAATACAGACAAATGCAGCTTCTTAAATTTTTCCTTTTTTTCATGTACCCAAACTGCAATAAACATATTCAACTATCATCTCGATCGACAAGACATGAAATAAGATCAAAAGAGGGTGTAGTGTGAGTGTAGGTATTATATATTGCTATTATGCCCATACTCACACCCACAATAAAATTCTTCTTCTTATTCTTGTGGAACATACCGAACTACTAACGCGAAAGAATCTGGAATAAATTTTGGTTTTGAAACGACCATATCTATTCCACTAATCGTTGCCAGCCGTTTGCCAGTCGCAACGAGAGTGGCATAGTCTTCTTTATTATTAATAACATGCGCATGTCTTTATTCAAATGTATAATTATTTATTTTAGTCATCGACCATTTCTGTATCCCGTCTGAATGTTTATTATTTGATTGATCACATGTGTATATAAATAGTGCATAAATATATTATTCATGTCAATAACATCTTTTCCACTTAGCAAATCGTATAATTCATCTCTAATCCATCAAATACTATGTCAACATTTATAGATAAATGTGATAATAAGGACAAAATTGACAACGTAAAATTTGAACCAATGGATATAAAAGAAATAGCCTCATCTATAACTATAAAGGAACAAGATAACGAAAATAAATTGCAAGTAAGATTGTACTTCTTAACATTAAAGTATGATTTTATTTTTGCTATTCTTAGATATTAAATTTAATAATTGAACGAGAAACTGACGAAAATAAAATCACACAATTATATATTGAACGAATCGCTATATTATTTCATATGGATAAATGGCACGGTAAATAATAATTATAAAGCTGATAATTCCCTAGTCGATGATTTCTGAAGTAGTATTCTATGAAATTCCGGCGAAACTCACAGTGTTCGACGGGAACCCTGGCGGATAATGTCAAGAATTCTAATCTGAAATCGCTTCCGAGTAGACCCGAACGGATCCGTTCAACGGGATTAGTGCTTTTATGATATCTCCGGAATACCACGGAGCTGGCCGTTTCCGTGCCGTATTGTTCGACTTGGATTGTTTATCTTTATATGTCCTTTTGAATGTCTTAGTTGATATAGATTATCTAGAAAAGAAAAATCTACTTGATAATGATTTGTTACTTATTAAACGGTATGTTAAATTTGTTTTAATATAATAGATTTATATTAAGTATATCATTCACTTTAATAAAGGAAGTCAATGGTCCAATATGAAATGGAAAAAATTAGTTCTCTAATGAAAACTCAAGTTGGCATCAAACGTAAAAAAACTATTTTACATAAGATATATTAAAGTTTTTTATTTTTTTAAACAGTTTCGGATAACATTGAATACGTAAACCTATATACCAATATCAACAAAGAAAATATTGATGAAATGTTAAGTAGTAAGTGAAAAATAGTATTTGAATTGATTATTTATTTAATGTTATATTCCTTTTAGAAAAACCTTTAAAAAACCATGGAGGTTCAAAAAAAACAATATAATATGTAATATATTACTTGGACTAATATATCTAAAATAATTTTTTTTGTTTTATAAATTAGTTATTCTCTTCAGAGTTTTTGATTGTTTAAATGTTTGTTCTCTTTCGATACTGACAACTCAAATGTCCGCCTCATTTGCTCAGACTATTGAAAGCGGGGAGGGGGAGGAGTGTCAACTGGAAGAAGTAACGTGGACTGATAGAAACCGAGTTTTTGAATAATGCATTTTTATGGGTATCCAAATGTTCCCCTTCTTGTAGTGCAGAGTGTGGCGATCATTAACTGTTGGCTTTCTTGCGTATAAGATTACTAATACTTCACTTATTCGTTAAATGCTAGTTCGACTAGCCACTGATGTCGACTGCTCAAGTATGTTTTGATGTGCGTTTATCTCTAAGTAGGATGCGAGTATGTGCTAGAAGTAAGGGACAGCAAAGGAGAGCAAGTCTTTCAATTGGTTTTCCAGTAGATGCGAATTGAATGTATTTCTATGAGAAAGGGCTAAGCGAGTCCCAGGACGAGCGTTACTTGTGTCGATAACATATTTCTTGAGGGTGTGGATGTGGGTGAGTATTATATTTTTCTTTTTTACCTACATCCACCCATCCGTTTCTAAAAGTATTGCTATTATTTTAAATAGAGTATATAATGTGACACAAACGTCACTTTACTCCAAAAACAAATTCAATATCTTCAATACGATCCGATCAAACAACTAATCTTTTTATTAATGAGGGTG
>CAJNOI010000245.1:26459-89102 GCA_905250115.1 Adineta steineri
ATACAACAATCACGTCTACACCCTCTTTGCTCTAATTGTTTATATTTCGAAACAATCATATCTCGTGGAAGAAATATTTGATATTCCTCTGTTCTTCTTTCATTTCATTCGATCACGTAGATCATGATATCTTCTCTACTCACATAAGTATTCATAGATAAATGATAATCTATTACACAACTGGGTTTTTTTCACTTATAAATAAAATACAAAAGTGTATAAAAAGATTCAGAATAACATTTACTTCTACAAATTTTAAAGTAAGTAATATAAATATTTGAATGATATTTTTCAAGATTATGGAACTTCCGTTCGTTAGTATTCTACACCGTGTTTTATTCATTTTTTGTCAAGTGTTTGTGTGAGGAGCATGAACTGTATATGATATTGATTGCTCGGCCTAAATTCTTTCGTTATTTATATAGTGATCCTAAACAATTGACTGATTTTCTATTATAAATAATCATTATTTTTATTTAGACTACTAATGGATAACGATACAATTTTTCCTGGCTTATCTGCTGATGAGAGAATTGTAGGTAAATACATGGGTGCTGAACGTTCTCAAGTGAAGAAAGTAATTGTAATTCTTACTAATTTTCGGATTCTTATTCGTTGGAAAGAAATGATTTGCTGTTGCTTTGCTCGTTCCTCTTATTCTTCAATAAGACTCGATTCAATTGATCGCATCGATGATACACGTTCCAACGAAAATCTAACAATTTTCTTCATATTCATGTTACTTGGAGGTATCCCTTCCATCATATGTGGGTTTATTTTCAAACTAACATGGCTTATACCAGTGGGCATAATAATTACCATCGTTGGTGTGCTAATCTTCATTTCTGCATGGTTCTGTAAGAAAAAAATATATATTACATTAAAAGGTTCTTTTGGTTCGGAAACAATAGTATTTAAAAAAACGATTGCTAGAGAATTTGAAGGACAATTAAGTAAAATGATCCATCAACGATCAATTCAATGCTTTATAGAACAAAGTGAGCATGATGGATCACGTTCATTACCGGAATCATCAGCACCGAGACACATTATCAGAACTGCGATGAAGACTGGAAATACATATGGTTATGAACTTTTACAAAATGTTGCATAAAACGATACATCGTAAAAACATTTACATTTTTTATTAGATTAAATTTTTCTTTTATTGATTATATGAAAATTAGTTATGATTTATTCTAAATAAACAGAAGGCATGAATATGAAACTAAAATTGATCCTTTTATGTTATGTAAGTGCAAATGAACAGAAGAGAGAGATTAATGATTTATTGTAAAATTTTGATGAATATGAAAAATATTCTATGCTTTATCTATCAGTGTCTATTGCATATTTGTGTCATCAACTTAAATAACTGTTTAGATATAAGATAACATACATCAATAAAAAAACATGTGACATGAATTGTTCTTTATATACGTGATTTAGTTTACCTATTTTATACAGACTGTGTGTATATCGATCATGTCAATGTCTAAATAGAAATTACAAATACTCGTAGTACTGAATTATCTTTCATGGACTATTTCGATCGTAATTGATTATATTTTGCATCGTTTTTTTTAAAATCATTATTCAACCGACAAAATTCGAAATTCCAATGAACAATAAGTGATAGTAAAGATGAATATTATGCCATTATTATTAGTACAGGTTTTTCCAGTTTAGGAATGGATATTAAATTAGAAGAAATGAATATGATTAAATTTTTGATATGAGAACGTCATTCACATGTTCGTGTTGCATGATATGCGAATCGATATCCTGGGTGTGGGTGTGAGTATCTGTTCCTTATTCCATCATCCCACACCCACACCCACACCCTCATTACATTTTATACCTCAGTTCAATTAATACTGCAATTTTATTTATTTCTACACATTAATAAACGAAAATAAACAATACAAAATTAAGTATCACAACATATTGAGTTCACTCCGAACAATACTCATAACGATAATAAGCAATAGTAATTTCATATTCATATATAAACAAGAACAACTTCACTTACATATTGACATAGAAATAATTAAGATTGATTTCACTATGAAAATTGTAAACAATGTTGAATTATTAAGTACCGACAATCGTTCTCATTTGTATTGTGCCTTGTACAGCTCGATTGACAGGCATCACTGTGCTTATTATGCGTAAGTTCAGAAAAATATTTTTTAGTTGTGGAATAGAAAAAAGTAATGCTACACTCAGTCCCATTTGAGATATGCTGACTGGAAAGTATGAAATTCGAACAAGTAATGGATGTTCTTCACCTGTTATTATGAACATAATTACAAGAACAAATCCAGGCATTCCAAGAATAAGCAGTAAACTAACAATAATTAAAATACGTCGAATAATAAGTAAATCGCGAACTTGTCTTTGTTTGATTACTAATGTTTGCGTATTTCCTTGCTGATGAATAAATCTTGTTATATGTATATAAATGAATAATAAACAACAAAATGGACACATATAGACAACAAACGCTGACGAAAGAACACCAGGAATATTTGTGAATGATATAGTACAAAAGTAATCATTTGGTAAATATATCATTTCATTCAAAGGTATAAAAACACATAGAGAAATAGATGTTAGCATTAATATTTCTATAATAGGTAACATTATATATAATTTTAAAGATTGAAATCGTCCATTTTGAAAATAAGCAATTCGAATAAGACGATAGAATGCCTAGAATTATTCAAAAAACTATATAGAAGTTTTCTAGTTTCTCTTATTTCGAATTACCTGATTTACAAAGGTCATGTACAACATACCAAGCATCACAGAAGCTAAATATCCTGAAAAAATACACCATGATGAATCAAAAGACTGATCATACAAATCACCCAATATTGATCGAACATTCATTGATATTAACATGGATGAATATATAAAAATTTCTAAATATATGTGAGCACAAAGAACAACAGTTATTTTATCTTCACGTTTGACATGATTATAGTAAAGATGATACATAATAATAAGAAAAATAATACATGATATCAAACATGTAAATGTATTAAAGCCAAGAGAAACCGAACTAAGTATAAAACCATTTGTTTTAGTTTGATTATTAATCATAGTAGAAGTTTGTATTGAATTCGATTAATAAAATAACTAAATGTTTTTTCTAAACAATAATTAAAATGCTTGAATAAACAATATAAATGTACATAAGAGAAACCTTATGCGTAGAAACAAATTTCATTCTATGTAAAACCTTATTAAATCGCAATAGTTGGATTATCTCTTATTAGCAAAAATTTGTTTTTTTCTCAATATAGATTAAAAATAAAATAATGATATATCTCAAATAGAAACAATTATTTGTTAAAACTCCTATTTTAAATGATTATTCTTTAACTATACTGTGAAAAGAATTTCGATGTAAACTTTATGGATATTTAAATATATTTTACTTTAGTCAGTTGTATATCTCAAGAGAATAGAATACTTTTACCTTCACAATTATTACAAACTGAGATTTTTATCATTCTTTATGGTAAAAAAATACAAAAAGATTATTTTTCTCAACATTAAATCATATGCTTGTGCTATTTTACACAATTATTATGAAAAAAGTCTATAAAAAGATTAATTAAGATTATTATTCTTTATTCGTGACGTACCGATTACTTTCTGCTCGTGTAAATTAGTTTAATTATGATTTGACATAAAATATAAATACATAATCGTATCTGTGAATGTATGAGATGAGACTTATGATGATCTTTACGTTTTAAGTAGAGAGTTTTCTAATATATTGTTAGTCTATGTGATCTTCTTAATCTCATGCAGCAATTTACTATCGGCTATCATAGTTTTAAGACAATATTTATGTTATTATTAACAGGGTTAAACGATGATCCGTTGAATTAATATATATATACACAGAGAGAGAGATATTTATTTCAATTTGATGTAATATTGTACAAATGTTATATCAAAATAATATTAATTTTCTATGATAGTAACAGAACAATAGAAAGGTCAACTGAAATGAAAAATATATATTTCTAATAATAATAGTATTAATGGTACTCAAGAATTAAATCAAAAAACAAATTCATGATAGATAAATAATGATAAATTTTATCAATAACATTTTTATTAAATGATAATCTTCAAAGATCATTTAGGCAAATAATTTTTGATATTCTTATACATATCAAAGACTTATTATACTATGGAATGATGAAATTAATCCATACAATAAAAACGAATTTAAATATATAGAAAAATAGTATCTAAACATTAGCATTATATTGTCTTCGAATAGTTGTTAATTTATTAATCGAAAAATAACGAATAAAATTAATTATTGAAGTAGAAACAATATCAGTTTTAATCTGAGTTAAATATGATGACGAGGAAGTAAGTAGAAGTAAATAAAGCTGAACAGTTTAATCGAATATAGAATAATAATCCAAAAGAATCTGTTGACTTACATTTGTAAGATGTTGTCATTGACCAACTCGATTGATGAAAGTAAATGATTCTTTCATATTAATATAGTTGATATTGAATTAGTAAAAGAAATTCAATTAAAGAAGATACTTTATATTTTCATTTTTAAATTTTTAATAATATTCCCGTGTCCCGAAGGAAACAGGAGTGGACCAAACTCAACGGCACTGCAGTGTCGAGATGATCCGTGGCACAGGTCCGAGTGAACTCGGGTGATCCTGGCCGATGTCCAAAAATCCGCTTGAAAGAGCCTGGCCTCAATGAGACCAGCGCCGGCTTTCAAACCGACGAGAACAGATACTACACTTTGATCTTAGCCGAAAAGGCCGAGAAGCGATAACTAAACACACAATTTCAAGGTTCTTTTCTTTCCTGTGTCCACACACATTTCATTTTTTCATACAAGAGAAAGAAAGAGAATCAGTTATTCTTTTTCGAGAATTTCGACATCATTATCTAGGAGTCATAGATAATGAAGATTTCACAAGAACGAAAAAAAAATATCACATAATCTAAGAATAATAGTGGAGTGCACAATATTCGTTCCTGTTCTTTACGATTTTTATCAATATCATGTTTTTACCTTTGATTTATAGAAAAATGTTGCTCTGGCAGACTAGTGTTACCACCAGTCCGCATATTATCGTCATCGCGACATGTATTTGATCGGGAAAGATCTTTACCTCTTGGTAAGTTGTAATAAGCAACTTTTCTCGATACCCCTGAAAACTCGACATCTACTTTGTCTCTATATATATCATGTTAAGAGACAGAAAAGAAAGAATAGAATGTGTAAAGACAAAGCAGATGTCGTGCTCTGTGGGCGATCGAGAAAAGTTGCTTATTACAAACTTACCAAGAGGTAAATGATCCCAGTCGATCAAATACATGTTGCGATGACGAAATTGTGCGGATTGGTGGTAACACTAGTCTGCCAGAGCAACACTTTTTTTTATAAAATTATCAAAAGAAATCGTATCAATTATTATCATTAATTGCCTATACGTTTTAATATGCAGATTACTTAGAAAAATATCTTTACGAGACAGCGTTGTCAATAAAGACAATTTATTGTTTATATCTGAAAAAGTATATTGTTGTGAAATTCGAAAGTAGATGTTAATCACTCTACTAATTTCAAATAATATCTGCCTATCATATCTTCGATTTAAATTAAAAATAATGAAAATGATATAATGAAGAAGAGTTTTGTTGATTTCTAAAGAGAAAATATTTTAATAAAAGAAACCTGTCGACGAAAAATGTTTTGAAAAGATTAAGATCTTCATTTCTATACGTGATTTTAAATCTATGAATAGTTGAATATCATTCAAGTGAGAAACAATCAAATATTTCTCTGTTTTTCTTTGAATCGATTTATATAAATGTAATGATCTAACGAGTGAAAAACTTTGCATCTTTAGAATTATATTGGAACAAAATGAACGATTTTTTCTTAGTCGTTCCATAAAAGGAGGATTGTATATCTGTGTTCAAGAATATTTTTACCAATTTGATTAATGATTAAAAAAAAAAACAGCAGTAGATCAATCAGTTGATAATTTAAACATAAATCTAAAACTCACTTTCTAATAGAAGAATTCAGGATGATAAGTTAATTATTATTCATTGTGGAATTATATACTGGTTAGATATCATTTCTCACTGAAAATACTTCATTCTCTGATATGAAAACTGCTGCTATAGTATTATCAATGATGTCATGATGTAGAACAAATAAGTTATTTTTGTTTTAAACATCCCTTTTCTTAAAATATAAGTTTAATTATTATACATAGCTTAATTCATTTTGAATTATTTAAACAAATATAAACGGAATATTACATAGTAAGATAGTAATCGCATACACGTAAATAATATTTTTTTACGAATAACTTAATAATAAAATGAATTTTCACCATTATTTGCATAAGTCACCCAATCATTTTTGATCCGTAAGTAAATTAAATATTTTTTCATCTTAGCGTAAAAAATATTTTATATTGATAAAACAAAAAGGGCACAATATAGTACTTGTAGGTGTACATTTTTTTTCTGTTCTTCTAATGTTGTTGATTCATATAAGTGTATATTCATTTTTCATTTCTACTTTCCTCTTGATCGTAAATATTTCTTTTCTTCTTGTGCGTACAATATATAAGAATTCGTACATTAGTTACTAATCAACAACAAACGTATTTTTTAACAACCATCTTATGTAAATATAAATACTCTTATATTAAAATAGATTTATAAATAAATTTTTTCATTATACATTCATAACGTATCCATATGCTGGTATATAAAAAAAACGAACGACAAGTACGAACAACTGCTCGATTAAATATAAAATTATCTATATAAATTAATTACATTTATTTTTCTTTATAAAACAAATCTCATCTTGATTTATGGCATACCAAATACATCGTAATTCAATGGAACATTTAGAACTTTATGATTTAGATAAATTAGCAATCTTATCAGCAGCAAATAATCAATTGTCTCCACCTATACCAGCACCTCGTAAACATCGACGTCATTTACCATCAACAAGTTCTACTTTCGAACGTTATCAATTTTTATGCGATATGACACGTCATAAAATAGATCCTATTTATGCTGCTACACCAATATTCACAACAATACCCCAGTCAATACATGTAAACCACCGTCGACGATTACTTGGCTGTCGTATACCTGCAGAAATCATTAAACCATTACCAAATAATTCACCTAATTCATCAAAATCAAAAAATGCTGAAACAAATAATGATTCAGAAGAAGAGAAAGAAGAAAAAGAAAAAGACGAAGAAGACGAAGAAAAACGTAGTGATGAAGATAATGATCTAAGTGTACGTGATGATGACGATGATGATGATGATGGTGGTGGCGAGGATATGAATCAATCCAATGGTAGTAGTAGTAGTAGTAGCAATAATGATGATAATGATGATGACGATATTCTCAATGATGATGATGATAATAAAGGAATCGTAGAACAAATATTCAATCGAGATAAAAAGTAAAATTTATTTTTGTTTTGTAAATAAATACATTAGAAAAAAAACCTAATTTATTATTTATTTTATTTAATAAACTTAATATGTCATTTATACAAATTATTCTTTTATTTGAATAAATATTTGATATTGTAGATCAACATCGATGAATAAAATTTAATTTGATTTTTTTTCTCTCTATTTTTACTAATGATCAAGCAAGTTTCTTTTGTACTGAAAATATACTATCAAACTTTTCATCTGTTCTATATATTAATTTCACTAGTATTAGATTACATTCGTTTGCTTGCCTTTTTTCTTACATTATTTTAAAATAAAACTTTCATTTGTTTGAATGAATATAGATGTTGATAAATAACGTTGCTAATATTTAAAAAGAAAAAAGTTGCATTAGATTGCAAGTCATTGTATATGATATTTTATATTTCTTGACTTCTGTATCAACGTTTATAATATATGATCCTGGAATATCTATTCCTCTTGTATGTATATATATATATTTTGTCTTATAAGGCATCTTTGTCCTTGGGATACATAATTATATAGGGAAAAAAAAACCGAGTTGCGTCTCATACGTCACTATATTCTGTGAGATAAACGTATATATAAATAAAGATTGATACCGTTTGTTATTTTTCTTTTGATTGTGGTTGTTTTTGTTGTTGTCTTGTTTTTCTTTTATTAAATATACAAATATTAACTAATTTAAGTATTTTATTTTACTTAGAATATTCTAATATTTGAAACTAAAAGGATTGGTATTTATATTTATTTATGGATTAATTTTTCTTTGAAATAAATGATAAATATCGAATGAATCATATATATTATTGTTAAACAACAATTTATATTCTTTCATCATATCTTTCTATGCACAATACGCCAAACAATTCAAGATAGACAATCCAAAATGTATAAGGAAACGAGTATCTATATGTATATATATATTCAACTACGCATAATGATGTGTTCTGTTTCCTTTTCTACTAATCGACATCCCACCCATTTGGTTCTCAACAACACAACTCAAATAACGGTGCAGACAACATCGGCAATAACTCTATATTCTCTTCTTTTGCTTTTTCCGCATCGTTAATGTGTATGGACATATATGCGCGTTGTATAACAGAGACGAACATAGAGAGAATACTACATATATAGCTATATTCTTATATGTAAAATATTGCAACAACGTCTATTTTTCATATCAGCAGTTTTTTGATTGTCCCATGTGAATAAGATATTATTACTATAGAGGTAGAGAAGAAAACTATACAAATGATGACACTAAAATTGACCTTATTATTTTTTTAGGTTTATAGAATAATGAAATTATAATTTATTTAATGACTAGTACAGAAAAATCAAGTGACGCTGCTACATCAGCGTCGTCTTCATCATCATCAACAACAACAACTCCAGTATATACTACAAAAGGAAGAAATTGTACAACAGTTCCAGAACCGCCCAAATGTCGTCTTGATATTGAAGATTTATTTTCTAATCCATCTGATCCAACTGATAAGCCTAATTTAGAAAAACTTAAACAACATATTCTACTTGAAGGTCGTCTTACTGACGAAGCTGCACTACGAATTATCGAAACCGGTAAATATATATATATATATATTAATTATTACGTCAATCTGTATATTATCCTACAAAAAAAAGAAAGTCAACTGTTTTCAATGTACCCATAGCGTCAATATTCTATACTTCAATTATTCATTATTTTTAGATCATATATAGATAAGTCTTTTGTACAGAACCGTATGTTTCTATATATAAATATATAAGTAAAACTAGTCCATGCATTTGTACAATACTTATTATTTAATTATCAGAAGAAGAAGAAAAAAAAACTCATTTGCATAACAGATGTCCTTATAATAATATCGTTTTGTTTTGTATCAAATTCTTCTTAGTTTAAAACTTATACAAGATCTATATTTAGTCTAATAAATATATATCTATCGTATTTTTCGCACATGTGAACTCATACTTTGATGTAATCGAAACTGAATGACACAGAAAATATTGTAACTTTTTTTCATATAGGTGCTAATATTCTTCGTGAAGAACCAACATTGTTAACTATTGAAGCGCCATTAACAATCTGTGGTGATATTCATGGACAATTATATGATTTAGTTAAGTAAGAAAATTATATTTCTTCGATAATTATTAAATATATTTTTGAATTCTACTATGAATAGATTATTTGAAGTTGGGGGTTCTCCAGCTGATACTCGTTATTTATTTCTTGGTGATTATGTTGATCGAGGTTATTTTGGAATAGAATGGTATGATAAATTATCAAAATTATATATGAATGCGCATTCTTTCTTGTTTTAGTGTACTTTATTTATGGTCATTAAAAATTCATTATCCTAAAACTTTTTTTTTACTCAGAGGCAATCATGAATGCCGACATTTAACTGATTATTTTACGTAAGAAAGTTTACATTTCATAATTATTAAATATCTTTTTTTTATATTGTTTAGTTTCAAACAAGAATGTCTAATTAAATACACAGAAACTATTTATGATGGTTGTATGGAAGCATTTGATTGCCTTCCATTAGCTGCTGTTATGAATAATCAATTTTTATGTGTACATGGTGGACTTTCACCAGAAATTCATACATTAGATGATATTAAACAAGTAAATTATTAAAAAGATTTCGAAAGAATTTGTATAAAGTCTAAAGGTTATAGAAAGTCATACTTGAATGTGTACAATGTTGGAGTCTTGACATTACTTAGTAATAGACTAATTTTAGGCATATCATTGACGACAGATGTCTCGACATATTCGTCCTCAACATGTATACTACATTTTGACGTATATTTATTTCTCCGGTCGATCAATATGATATATCTTTAAAAAATAGGCAGTTTATTGATAATGAGAATGTATGAAAGATTTAATAGCAGATAATAAAAATGTGCGTAACATTGCTCTTCTATTTTCAAGTATATTGTTATGAATATTACACAGATGAAAGATCACTTTAGAAATTTATCAGCTGGAAAAAAAAACAAATATCGGGCTTATTAAAACTGTCTTGTCAGCACTCAGTATTGACAACAGTAATTGAAAGATAGGATATCTTTTTCTTTTTCTTCTTCTTCTTCTTCTAAAGGTCGTTGTTTATAACGTTGAACAGAAGGCTGATCTAAACCAGATTTCTTACTTAATTGGTTTAGCTTCCGGTACAGCCTCGCTATACATATATCAAAGATCGAAACAAACTTTTAATTTGTGAATCGTTCGATATAAAACGAAAAAATGAATAAGAATAATCTGTTTTTAATTAAAGATATCTTCTTTATATATACAATAATTTAGTTAAACAGGACGTATCAAGGTCAAAAAATGTACGTTAATATAGTTACAAATTAGAAATATATGATAATTAAGTAATAATAATATGCTATTAGAAACAATCAGTAATACTTTATATATATATACATGTAAGAAGTAAGTGAAACCTAGTTATATAGAGACAATGAGGAATTTTCGTTCTTAACTTTTTCTTGTCCAATATAGTCCGAGCGTAATAGCCTTCATATAATAAAATTTATTGAACATATAACACATAGATTCGAGCCAAGAAAATGAGAATACTATAAAAAAATCTTTTGTTCAGTTTGCGACGAATTTGAAGCAATCAAATCTTTATTTTTCATTTCTCTAGTTGGATCGATTTCATGAACCACCAGCTCATGGACCGATGTGTGATCTATTATGGGCTGATCCAGCTGAAGATTATGGAAATGAAAAAGGATCATTAACATTAGTTGCTACACGTCGTATGAGTGCTCCAACAAAAACAGCAACTACATCTCATAGTTCATCATCTTTATTTCTTCCTAATGCAACGCGTGGTTGTTCTTATTTTTATACTTATGCTGCTATAAATGAATTTTTAATACGTAATCAGATACTTTCAGTAATACGTGCTCATGAAGCACAAGATATTGGTTATCGTATGTATAAAAACTCACCTGATACTGGTTTTCCATCATTGATAACAATGTTCTCAGCACCAAATTACTGTGATGTTTATCAAAATAAAGCAGCTATTATGAAATATGAAAATAATGTTGTTAATATTCGACAATTTAATTGTTCACCACATCCATATTGGTTACCAAATTTTATGAATGTATTTTCATGGTCATTACCATTTGTTGGTGAAAAAATAAATGATGTTCTTTTAAAAATTCTTAATATATGTACAGATGAAGAATTAGCTGAATATGATGAACATATCGAATCATTAGTTGAACGTAATCAAATTGAACAACGTAAAGAACAAATACGTTCAAAAATACGTGCCGTTGGTAAAGTTGCTAATACATATAAAACATTACGTGAATTAAGTGAAAATGTTATTACATTACGTGGTTTAACACCATCAAATAGTATGGCAGAATTAGATAAAGAAGTAACAAATGATGCTGAAGTTGCAGCTGCAGTACTTCGTGAAAAAGCATCATCAACAAAAGAACGTTTTTCACAAGTTAAAATACTTGATCAAGCGAATGAACGTATGCCACCACCTAAAAATACAAATCCATTAAGTGGTCCAAGTGTTGCTGAACGTATTAAACGTGCATCAAATATTAATCAAGCATCACAAACAAGTAAAAAAGAAGCCATAGCAAACGTATTAACTGGTGCAGCAACAGCAGGAATTGTTAAAATGAGACGTGAAAGTTATGCTGGTGTACCAACTACAGTACTTCGACGTTCACCAACACCAGTTGTCGATTTACCAACACTTGTTGATACAAAATCAACGACATCATCGAAAAACTAAGTTTTATTTAAAAATCTACCGGCAGGCCGGTTTCAACCTTTGTTCAATTTATTTCGTTTTCTTTTTTCCACCTTTTCCTTCTTTATGATTATTTTTATTTATTTTTCTTCTTGTTTTATTAACATTATTTTAAACCCCGTACATTTATTTTATGAGAAAAAAAAATATATCAAGAGAGACAGCATAGTGCATTATCGATTATAAGAAAAATAATGAAATGAAACATGATGAACTTTCGTGAATGCATGCTGATTGTGTTGTTGATGAAAGAGTATTATTAATAATGATAGGTGAATAGAAAATTTCAACATCTTTAGAATTTGAACATAAAGTACGATTTTGAGTATCAATATTACAAGCATGTACACTTATTGTATGATTTATATTGGCTAAAATATCTTCATTTATTTTATAAGATAATTCAGTATCTTTTAGACGACGTTTTACTTCAGTTCTATCAATAATTACACGATAGTTATCAATTGGACCTTGTGGTAAATCTGGCGATGGTCGAAAAATATCTGTACGTATTGTATAAGTTTTCATATACATTATTGTCGAACAATTAATATCAAATAAATATAATGTATATGGTTGTAAATGTGTAATAACAACAAACCCATCCGTAGTATTTGATAAAAAATCAACAGGTATTAAATTACCTGTTTTGTTTGTTTCTACATGTCATGAACATGAAGCCTATTTAGTCTATCTTGAAATTAAAACGAGTATTTGTCGACTATTTGCTTACGTAATGCTATCATTAGTAAGTGTTGGGATATTGAAAATTGTCGCTGAGAATGTAATAATATCTGTTGTGATTGTAATATCAATATTATTAAACTGAAAATGATGAGATACATTTTTTATAAGATATAATCAATTGTTCAACGAAAGAGTGGTGGTTTTTATTTTATTTGAAAAGAAAAACAAAGAATAAAGTTTGATCTTTCATAATATTCAAATATTTTATTTCAAAAACTTAAGATGAATTTTGTATTTAGCTGAATGACATATTCAATCAATCAATCTTTTATACTTCACTTAAAATTCCTTTAAAATATGACAAGACAAACAAACTAAAAAATTTCTTTTTCAATAAAATCTGACGAAATAACATCTAGTCATTTTTTTCTTCTCTGTACAATTAATCTGCTAATAATAATAATACAACCATAATTTATTGATTAAAAAAAATAAAATCTTTTCTTAATTATTCTCCGTAACTAAATTATATTTTTCGATAAAATATATACAATTCAAATCAATATGATATTTAGCGACATCTCGTTTTCTATTCTTTCTCAAAACCAACATAGAAACGATTGTCATCGTTACTCATGTACAAAACATAATTGATGGATGAATACTTATTCTATGTTCACTTTTATATTTCTAGATTGCCTACAAACATATCAAATAGAAGAGAGATGATATTTGATCAAAAGGCTAATATAGATACCGGTGGTGGACCGTTATCATTACCACATTATGAAAGTAAGGTCGTTGCTCCAAGAAATCCAACATTAAATCGTGGTCCAAAAATTGAACCAAAAGTATGTTAATTGTTAATTTTTATTCGATTAAAATTAAATAATACTAATATTATAGTTTACACCATCAACATTTTTAAAAGAAATGTCGTTAGACACTCAACAGAAACTGCTTAATACAAGAGAAATGCATATTCCATACATCATTGCACTATCAGACATGGCTGAAACATCATTACAAACAGTAAGATTTCATTATAAAAATAAACATGTTTTTTTATTGAAATTTTTCTTATTCAATTAGGCAACAAAAGTTGATATTGATGAACCTCTATTTCAACCATATCCATCAGATATTACTTTTCAAAAATTTGAACCATTCAATACCTATGAAGTACCTTTGTTACTTCGAAATAACGATAAAGTAGGATTGTTTTTTATTTCAAATTTTCATCCTATCCATTTTCTTTTTCGCAGGTAGCAAGAGCCGTTAAAGTAACACAAGTCGATACACCTTATTTTACTATTGTTCCTCCACCAAATGCATTTCAAAAAGTTGCACCTGGTGTTGCCCTTGTATTTCGTATTCAGTTTAAACCTGAAGAACAACGTGTATGCTATTTCTCGGGATCTTTTCAAATTAAAAAACATATTTCTGTTTTGTTAGGATTATACACATGAACTTCTAATAGCAACTGAACGTGAAAAATTTCTTATACCTATTCGAGCTATTGGTGCTCGAGCTATTTTAGATTTTCCTGATGATATAACATTTCCAACAACAGCTGTTAAAAGTACAAATACAAGTAAAGTTTTATTTGTTCGAAATATTGGCAATCGTGAGGCACGTTTTGTTTTACAAATTAATAAGTAAAAAAGAATTTACTTGACAATAATAATAATATACATATAATAATTTAATTTAGACCATTTATTGTTTCACCTGAAAATGGTCTTTTACCAGTTGGTGAAAGTATGCAAGTTACTGTCGATTTTCATCCAACTGAAAATGGTGAAATGAAAGATGAACTTGTTATATCATATGATACAGGTTTATATTTTATTTAAACAAAAAAACTCAAATTAATATTCTTGTTTTTTTTTTAATTAGGAGAAAAAATATATGTTAATGTCTATGGTGTCGCTCAAGATATAAATGTTCGATTAGAAAAAAAATCGATTCATTTTGAAAACACATATTTAGATATGATTAATCAACGTACAGTTACATTATCGAATCGTAGTAATCAATTAGTTCATTTTCAATGGAAACAATTTTCAACGGAACGTGAAGAAGAACAACAAAAATTAAGACAACTTCATGCATTATCAGAAGAAGAAATTGATGCATTACAAAAATTAAATGGTAAGAATTAAATCAGTTTATATAAAAAATTTAATTTTCTTTTCTAGTAAATACGAATGAATCTCCATCAGCTGGTCCATTTGATTTTGGTGTATTAATTCAACGTACATTTATCAATCATCGTCGTCAATTATCAGCTGAATCTTATTTATTTACACATACAAATTATCGTATTGATCCAATTGAAGGTGATATATGGCCTGGTGGTACATTAGATATTCAAGTCTTATTTAAACCAACTGAAGCACGTAAATATGATCAAACAGCATGGCTTGATGTTGTTGGTCGTGAACAACGTTTACCATTAATCTTAACAGGTGAAGGTGAAGGTGCGAAATTAGAATCATCATTTCAAACATTAGATATCGGTTGTGTTTATGTTGGTTCAACACATCTCTATGAAGTTGTTCTTGCTAATAAAGGTTTTATTGAAGCACGTTTTACAATACCAAAAATTAAATCATCATTTGGTTCATGTTTTGTTTTTGATCCATCATCAGGAGTAGTACCTGTTGATAATTATCAAGCTATACAAATAACATTTCATAGTGATCAACTTGGACAATTTAATGAAATATTTAATGTTACAATTGAAGGTAATCCAAATGTTTTACCAATCACAATATCTGGACAAGTTATTGGACCAACATTTTATTTTGATGAAGCACAATTAAAATATGGTTTAGTATCATATGGATTTCAAACAACATTACCATGTCATTTATATAATACATCACTTGTACCAATGCCATTTCATTTACATATTAATCAAGATAAACATAAGAAAAGTACACGTATACCATTAAATGATGATGATGAAGATGAAGATAAAACAGCAAATAGTGAATTTCTGATACGACCATCACATGGAACAATACCACCACAAAGTGATTTAAATGTTTTTGTTGATTTTGTACCGAAAGCTATTCAAAAATATGATACATTTTTACAAGTTGATATTGATGGTGTAGGAAAAAATATTTTCTCATTACCAATCACAGCTAAGTAAGTAATCGTAAAGATTATCGAAATAATCATTTGAATATTAATTTTAGGAGTACTGTTCCTCGTGTAACTCTTCTCAATGATGCAATTGATTTAGGTCGAACATTTTTAAATTTTCCAAATGAACGTTTTGTTCGTTTACAAAACTCTACGAGTCTTCCAATGCGTTATCAATTTTTATATCCACGTTCTGGTAATCTTGAGTTTCATTCCGATGAACGTGAAGGTGTTGTTGAAGCTAATACAACACGAGATGTTCCATTAGCAATCATTCTTAAACAACTTGGTGATATAACAGAAAAACTTGAAATACATAGAATTGGTGCACGTGATCCGCCATTAGAATTACAAATAACAGCAACTGGTACAGGACCTGTCTTATTTATTGAACCAAGTGACTTACGTTTTGGTACAATAAGTGTACTTGATGATCATGTACAAATACTTTCTTTATCAAATGAATCACCTATTCCAGCTGTATTTCATTGTGAATCTGAAAAGAAAAATTCTTGTTTTTCATGTGAACCAAATTCTGGTATTGTTGAACCTCATACAGCAATAGAAATTCGTGTTATTGCAAAACTTAATGATCGTTTAAAGTAAAAATATTTTTCTTATAAACAAAAAAAAACTGTTTCCTTTTTTTAGATTTAATGAAGATTTAATTATTTATGTTGAACATAGCACACCATGTACAATACCAATAACAGCACAAGGTACAGGTGCATTAATTGTACCTGATGTACCTATATTCCCATGTCTTAATTTGGGTTCACGTTTTGTTGGTACATCAATTGTTCAACGAATTCATTTTACTAATAAAGGACGTCGTCAATTGGCTGTTCATTTTATTTCAGCAAGTGATACAAAAGCTGCCTATGGTATACAGAAAAAATCGAAAAATAATAATGCTAAAGAAAATGAAAATGATCCATTATCTGATTTAATATTTCGTCTTGAACCTGAACGATTAGAATTTGCACCAGGTGAAACACGTTTATTAACATTAACTGGTTTTGCTTCGCAACCAAAAATAGTCGATGAAGCATTTACATGTTTAGCTATAATTGGTCGTTCAACTGGTCGTGATAAATTACTTTCATTAAAAATTCATTGTGATTTTATTGAACCATTGATGTCATTTTCTACAACAGATCTTTATTTTCGTGTTGAATATAATGAACCAATAATAACCGATAATTTACGTTTACCAATATCATCCGAATTAACATTCTCAAATATATCTGCTATTGATTTAACAGCACATCTTCGTGTAAAACATCCATTTCTATTAAAAAATGATTCCGAAGATGAATTTCATTCAACAAGTCGTATAGATAGTACAGATGAAAATCTACTTGATATACCAGCGAATTTTACATTAACAAAAACAATAAAAATTTTAACCGGAATGAGTTATTCAGAACAAGTTTATTTTGATCCAAGTGCTAATACAAAAGAATTATCATGGAAATGTGATGAACAATTAATTTTTACATATGAAGAACATGCTTTTAATGTAAATGAATTTGTTTTCTTTGTCTCTTATTCATAATTTTACTTTTTGTTATTTAGGATATTATTAATTTACATGGACAAGTACATTATCCAAATTTATTAATTGAAAATACAAATCTCGATTTTGGTTGTATACTCAATGGATCAGAAGTAACACGATATTTAACGATTGTTAATGTAAGTCCATTACCTGTTAAATATCTTTGGGCATTTATACTTGATGAAAATGAACAAAATTTTACATTTGAACCACAACCATTATCAACAGTTTCAGCAACACAATCAGATCAAACACAAATTCAAAGTGGACCATGGTCGGATGATAGTACTGATCAACCGAGATTATTCAATACAACAACTATTATACCTAAACATGAAGAAGTATTTGATATATCACCATTTTTTGGTAGTCTTCAAGCAGGGTAAATAAAAATTTCAATTTCGAATATAAAAATGTTATTTTTTTTTATTTTGATAGAGAAACTGAAAAAACTGCTATTCGTTTTTATGGTCATTCAGGTATAAAAGCTAATGTTAAAGCTATATGTCAAGTTGAAAATGGTCCTGTTTATGAATTAACACTTCATGGTCAAGCATCACATATGGCATATCGTTTAAATACACATGAACTTGATTTTGGTGATGTACATTTTGATAAATCAGCAACACGTACATTAACATTAACAAATGCTGGTATTGTTCCATTAGATTTTCAATTTTTAAATTTAAATAATTTAAATACAAATGAACAATATGCACATATAACAATAACACCTGAATCAGGTCTATGTCCAGCATTAACATCAACAGTCATAACAATAAAATTTCTTCCAAATATTCCGGAACATTTTGAGAAAATAATTTTTCTTCAAGTTGCACATTTTCAACCTGATAAAATACAATTAATTGGTACAGGCATGTTTTCAAGATTAGATATTAATTTACCACGTCATATTGATGATAATTCAATAGAAGAAAAACTTTTACACAATATTAAACATGAAGCAAGTGAAAATAATTCACAACACGATCAACAACAACTTGATACACTTGTTGTACGAAATTTTGTTGAAAAATCGAATGAAATGAATACAAATTTAGGTGAATCTGTTGATCAAACGAATCAAGCACAACAACATCAATCAGTACGTTCAAGTAATTTGTCATTATCAACATCAACAACAAGTTTAACAAAACGAACATTTAGTAGTAAATTAATGCCTGTATTACCGGATTATATTGTTGATTTTGAATATATTATTTTGGGAACTGTGCGACAACAAAATGTTCAAATAAAAAATCCAACAAATAATAATATTACATTTCAGTTTGAACGTATAGCATATAAAAATACAGGATTTTCATTTGATTGTGATCGTATTAAGAATTTACCACCAGGAGAATCAATTACAATAACAATTACATTTGATCCACGTGGAGCTAATCTTGGACTTGGTCCAGTTGAATGCCGAGTACCAGTTGAAGTAAGATAAACATATAGAAATTTCTAGAACTATTAAATATTTATATTTGTTTAAGGTTACATCTGGTCCATCATTTCATTTACGTCTTAAAGCTAATGTAACAATGCCAGATTTAAACGCATCAAATGATACACTTGATTTTAATACTGTTAAATGTGGTGAATGTAAAATAGCAACAATACAATTACGAAATCCAAAAGAAATTGCATGCGAATGGGTTGCTGCTTATCCAGGAGTAAATTTCTTTTTGAAAACAAAAAATATATATTCTTTGAATTTCGTTTTTGTAGGAAGATTCAACTGGTAAACCAATAAGTCGTTTTCCTCGTCGTGGAAATACAAGCGCGAGACGAAAACCATCAACACGTATTTTTGAAGTTTTACCACCATCGGGAATTATTTTAGCTGGTCAAAAAGTGAATGTTCAAATTAAATTTACACCTGCTGAAGAAGTAAAAATTTGAATTCATTAAAAGTAAAAATATTTAAAAAATTGTTTTTTTCGTATAGACAACATATGAATCACGTGTTTTATTACGTATTAATCAAAGTAGTCAACGTTTAATGATTATATGTCGTGGTATTGGTCTTGAACCTCAAATTATTGTTGGACAAATGCATGGAACTACATTTGAACCAACAACATCAATTGTATTTAATCCGATTTTAACACATAGTCATGGTGATGAACAAGAAATCGTCATACGTAATCCATGTACATTTCCAGTTGAAATCTATAATCTTGAATTTGATAAACAATATCTTGATGAAGAAAAAGTAAAATTTTTTTCACTTCTTTTTTGTTTATTAATTATTTTTCTATTCTAATAGGTTCTTCGACTTTTACCAGGTTATGATGAAAATAATAATATTCTTTTACCAACACGACCTGCTGGAGAAAAATTACCAGGTGAAATACAAAAATTTTATGAAGGTAAAAAAGTTTCAGTTTAGAATTTTTTAAATTAATTTTTATTCAATTTAGATGTAGTTAAACGAGCTGATGAAGAAAAATTAGAAGAATCAACTAAGAGAACTGAGGGTAAGGTTTTAAATTCTATTTTACTTAAATTCTATTATGTTTTATTTAAGAAGCATCACTTGCAGCTGATGGAATTGATTCACATATTGGTGAAACGAGTAATGTATCACATCAACCAACATCTAATGTTGAACGTAGTGGTGATAGATTAGTTTTTAATTCAAATTTTGAACATACAGAATCACTTCTTGATAAAAGTGAATCCACATTAAAACGTGTTGCAGAAAAAATTATTGATTATGAAATGACACCTGTAGCTCAAGCATTAGCACGTCATTTAGGCATTGATTTAACATCAGATGGTGTACAAGCACGTAATCGACGTGGTATTTCTATTATAGTTCATGGTCCACCTGGTTCAGGTAATGAAAAATATAAATAATAATAATAAAAATAATATTTTTCGTATATATAGGAAAAACAATGATATCACGTGAACTTAGTCAACGTTATGATTGTGCATTATTAAATCTTGATCAAATAATTATTGAAGCTATTGATAGTGCACAACGAAATGAATTTGCTCAACGTGCTTATCAAACATGTCGTGAAGCATATGACAAACATGTTGAAGAACAACGATTAGTAGAGCAAGATGCTGATCATGTTGCGGCTCCTGTTCCAGCAGGTAAAATCCTATGTTTTTTCTCGTTCAATGAAAATTCAAAAACAAAATAGACAAACGAATGAAAGATTGTAAATTCATATCATTTCTTATTATATAATAATAGGAAAAATTCGTCAATGTTCTTCTGTTTTATCAAAAATTCAATCACCTTTATATAACAATCTATCACCACAAAGTGTACAATCTCCAACCAGTATTTTTCTTTTCTCGCTCGTAGATGATACTTTAAAATCAATAGTAGCTCCTATTATCTTTTTGATTTTTTGTTTCAAACATATTTTCGAATTGAATTGAATTTTTTTTTGTATTCTTTTTAGCTACACATGTTAAAAAACCAACAGATAAAAAGAAAAAAGGTGGTGAAGTAGCTGATTCAAATGCTCAATTAGCAACTCAAGAACCTCAACCATTAGCAGCACCACCACAAATTAAATTTAAAATACATAAACATTTAACAAGTGCTGCTAATGCTGAATTATCTCATGCACAAAGAAATGCAGAAGACAGTCCATATATTGCTGATGATGATCAAGAAGAACTTATGTCTTATATACTTACAGAAGATGTTTTCGTTGAAATTCTTGCCACTAGACTTCAGGTAAATGCCGTACTCTGTTACAAAGTTTAAATCTATATATTCTTCTCTTTTTATTTCAAATAGAAACCTGATTGTCTTCATGGTGTTGTCTTTGATAGTCTTGATACATCATTTCTTGCTACTGTTTCTCAAGCAGCAATTGCAGTTCTTAAAGCAATTAATAATCGTTCATATATTTATGCTATTTTAACAAATTTTTCGTATGCGAAATATAAAGAAGCACAAGCCAGAGCTGATGAAATACGCCGTATGAAAAAAAACAAATAAATCTAATAGACTTTTTTTGTTACAAAATTCAAATTAATTTTTAGGTTCAGAAGAACGATTACGAGAACAAAATGACAAGGAATATGTTGAAGAAATGGGTGAAGATGAATATGATGCATTACCGGATGAAGAAAAACAACGTATTGATCAAAAAAGATTACAACAAAAGAAAGATCGAATTCTTAGGTATAAAGATTTTATTAAAGATTTTTATAATTTACTTTTTGTTTGTATCTTTCAGAGAACAACGTATTAAAGAAGAAAAAGCTCGATTAGAACAAGAACGTTTAGCATTAAAAGAAACTGAACCGTATTTATTTAATATTTATTGTTTATATATGTATATATGTGTTATTGTTTATTTAGAAAAAAAGGTAAAAAAGGTGGTGCAAATCAACCAGCCGCGGGTAAAGGTGGATCGATAGCTGGTGGTGATAAAAATCTTGCAGCATCGAATGCTACAGTTGCTGGTGCAAAAGGAGGTTCTCGATTAACATTAGTTAGTGCTCGTGGTCCAACTGGTTCTGATCGATCAACCATAAAAATGGATGGTATAAGTACTGAAGATATTGATAAGTATGAGAGCAAAAATTTTGTTTTTCTGTTTTTTTGAATTTATTTGTTTTTTTTAGGAAAAAAAAATCTATGAAAGATCTTGCTATAAAAGAAGAAGAAGGTTCAAATTCATTAATGAAAGGATCAACAACGAGTGATCTTGACGAGGAAAAAGAAAAGAAAAAAGAGAAAGAATTACTTGTCAAGTAATATTTTCATCTTTTTTATTTTATTTGAAAAACAAAACATATTTGATTTCTAGATTTAAAACATTTGATTTTTATCGTAATGATTTAATGAGCGTTTTTGATTTATGGGATCGAACAAAAGGTGTAACACGTAGTCCACCAACACCAACAAATCAATCAGAAGATGATCATGGATCAGGTGCAGTTGGACCAGGTGGAAAAAAAGGTGCACAAAAGAAAGATAAAGGTAGTACAAAAAAAACGAAATTCTATCACATGTACTTTTTATTTTTCATTTTAGGAAAAAAATCTGATACAAAAGAAAAAGAAAAAGCTGAAAAAGTCGATGAAACTGGTCCGGTAGGTACACCTAGTCAACAACACTTAGCTAGTGCAACACCATCTGTTTATGTAAAAATAAATTCTTTTTTTATTCTTATTTAAATTTCGTATTTTCAGGATGATAGTACACAGATAATGAAAGATGATTCAAAAAAAACAGCAGCAGCTGTAGCTGAAGAAGCACTTAATATTCCAACAATTCAAATTGATACACCCGCTGATTATAATTCAAATGAACCAATACCATCAAATATAATGGATACAATTAACAGTCGTTTACCAAGTTTAAATAACGTAATTCAAATTTGATTAGTTTTATTAAATTTCATTAATATTCATTATATTATTAGGTACTCGATGGAATGGGTCAAGGTCCTCGTGGTCCACCTGTACCAAAAGCATTTGAATTTGCTGTTGTTCCATATCCTGAACCACGTGCAAACCCACCATGTGCTGAATATGGACAATATTGTTTTATTGCTACAAGTGAAAATGATCCGTAAGATTTTTATATCAAAACAAATAAAATAAAATAAAATCTTTTCTTCAATTAGGAATCTATTTGCTGAAGATAGTAAATCAAAAGAAAGTAAAACACCTGAACCAACAGCTAATGGCGAAGATGGTGATGGAAAAGAGACTGGAACAAAAGGAAGACGTAGTCGAAGTATGTTCGATTTAAAAAGATCAAAAAACAAAAATAATTTCTTTATTAATTTCTAGCTGAACGAGATTCAATTTCAACTAAACGTAAAACAAGTGGTGGACCTAGTGGTAGTACTGAAGGTAAATCTTCAACACGTGGGACAACAAAAACATCTCGTTTTGGTGGTAAACAATCACCCACACCTCATTCAGTTGATGGACATGATGGTACAAGTGAAGCTGGTGCTGAAAAACATTTACCAAAGTTTGTAATTTATACATATAAGAAATAATTAATTTATTTTCTTCTTTAGAATTGTTCGTTTTCGTTGGATTATACCAGCAAAAGGTGAAATACGTGTACGCCTTCGATTTGTTTCTAATGAAGTCGGACAATTTGATCAAACAATATCATTTGAACTTCTTGGTACAAAACGAAATTATAAAATATTTTGTCGCGGTATTTGCACTTTTCCAGTTATTAGTCGAGAACCACGGTTTGCTTTCTCTTATTATTCTTTTAGGATCTAAATAACTTCTTTTTTTTCTTTCTAGTACAATATTTCCAAATCGACAAAAAACTAAAAAACCCAATGAAATTGTTCATAAAAAATTTATTCTTTCAACTGAACAATATGATTTCGGTCCATTAGTACTTGGCAAAGATATCAATAAGTATGTTTTATTTCTTTAACTTTATATGTATATAAAATAAAAAACTATTTTCATAGAATTCGTACTGGTATCTATCCGAGTAATCTTGAAACATTAACAATAGCAAATACATCACCAATGGATGTTGAAGCATTATTTTGTTTTTATAATGAAGTTGATCCATCCAAAGCAGTTTTCTTTGTTGAACCAACTGAAATGCAATTAAAACCAGGAGAATCAAAAGTAATAATAAGAAGACGAATTTTTTTGTATCATTTCAATTTCTTGTTTTTCTAGCCACTTAAAATAATGGCTAATCCACCAAAAGAAGGTCCATTTGATGAAACACTTGTTTGTTGTATCAAAGAAAATCCTGAACCAATTGTCTATAAATTACATTGTGATGGTTGTATACCTGATTTACAACCTGAACCAGCATCATTTGATTTTGGTCAAGTATTACTTTTCAGGTAAATATAAAAAACAATGATTAAATTAAGTTTTCATTTTTTTTTATTCGTCTATAGAAAAGAAACACGAACAATTCGTCTTAAGAATACAAAATTAATTCCTGTTCGATGGCGTTTAATAGGCATTGGTCAAGATGGCATTGGACAAGAATTTTCAACAAAAACTGATACAGGAATTGTTGAACCATTGAGTACATATGAATTACAATTGAATTATTATGCTAGTCGACCACGATCACCAGCATCACAAAAAAATAAACTTATATTAAAACTTGAAGTATAGAAATATGTCACAAAAAAATCTAAAAAACATTTTTTTTGTATTTAATATTAGATATCCGATAGCGAAGGTATGCCAGGTGCATTAAAAACTATAAATATTCCTGTATATGTTGAACCATATGATATTGTTTTGGATATGACATTTCAAAAAGGTAATGATCGTGGTATTGATTTTGGTAATGTACGTGTTAATCAAGAGGCTAAACAGACATGTACACTTAAAAATAAAGGCAAACGTGAAATAAGATATAAGTATGAATTTGAATATTTGTTTCTCTAATAATTAATTTTATATTTAATAGATTCGAATTAATACAAGATCCAAAATCGAAAATTAATGCTACTAAATTTTTTGAAATTGTTCCAAAACAAGGAAGTTTAACAGCTGGTGGTGAACGAAATGTACCAGCGACAAATGTTGTTGTAAGAATTAATTGTATTTATATAAAATTATTCTTATAATTTTCTTTAAAGATTACCTTTAAACCCACAGCTGAAATTCATCTTCGTGAAGCTGAAATTATTGTCGTTAGTGTTATTAATGTAGCTCCAGGACCAAAACTAACTGATGGTCCTGGTCATGCAGGTACATCACATAGTACATCAAAAGGTGAAGCAAATGCTGCGCGAAATGCTCTTGCCGCTCAACAACAAGCAACAGGTCCACCTGTTGAAGAAGAAGTTGCACGTATTCGACTTAAAATATCGGGTAAAGCAACATATAGCAAGTAAGTTATTTTCTCTATCTTTATACATGCATGACATTAATTTGCTAAATAGATTTGTTATAACACCTGCAAAAGAAGTTAATTTTGGTCCAATGCCTATTGGTTGTCCCCGTCGTGTAGAAAAATTTCTTATTGAAAACCAAGGTGAACATGATTTTAAATATATTATAACAAAATATCAACGTGATGCATCACCACAAAAATTAAATGCAAAGTATGACCTCTTAATCAATATTTATTAATTTATATTACGAATTATTATCTTTTTTTATAGAGATGCACCAACACAAGGTCGTTTACAAGTTGGTCCATTTATAATTTCACCTGCATTTGCAATGGTGATACCAGGTGCAAGTTCAACTGTATCAGTTGAATGTATATCAGAATCCGATGTACCAAGAAAATTCGACGAAGTAATTTTTCTTTAATAACTAAATTCCGATTATTGTATACATTATTTTTCTTTCTTTTAGGAAATTCTTATTGATATTGCTGATAGAAATCCAGTTGAATATCCAAAAGGACTTGTATATAAATTAAAGAGTGAATTAATAGTACCACAAATTGATACAAGTGATATTTCATCTATATTTGAAGAACATCGAATTGTTCGAAATCTTTCTTCATTTAAGAATATTGCTGATGTAATTATTTGATTTTGCGAAAAAATTTAATTTATCTGATTATAATTTTTTTAGTCAATAACTGGAGGTGTTTATGGTGAAGATGAACGTCGTTTTCAATTTCGAAATGTTATTGTTGGTCGAACATCAAAAGCAAGATTCAAAATAAGCAATGCACAAAAAGTAATTGAAAATTAAATTATATTTTTTTGTTCTCTTTTTCGTAGAGAAGAGTCCAGTAATCATAAATTGTTTGCTTGCTTGCTTGATTGATTGTGTGTCCACAGGGTCAAAAAAACATCGAAAATTGATTTTTCTAAAAAGACATTTCTAGGGGTTTTTCGATGCAGAGACTTCGAATCTCGGGTCTGTTGGGTAACCATGGTTAGGGGCGGGTGAAAGGTCAAAAAAACATTGAAAATCAATTTTCTGGAAAAGACATTTCTAGAGATATTTCGAATCTGAGGGCTATTGGGTGAGCGTGTAGAGGGGGAGAGATGAGAGTTCAAAGATCAAAAAAACATCGAAAATAAAGTTTTTACGTTTTTTATCTGTTTTTCCAGTAAGTGTGAAGAAAATGGATTTCTACGAGAAAGAGCTAAGCGAGTCCTCGAAGGAGCGTTACTTGTTTTTTAATTTCCAAAAAATCTATTTTAGGTTCCAGTTGATATAAATCTTATTTTACGTCCACCAAGTAAAGGACATAAAGCAGTTGAAGCATTTGAACTTGATGCACATCGTGCACAAATTCCACCCTATAGTAATCATTATGCTGTTGTTTCTTTTACTCCAACATCAATGCAATCATATTCGGCAATATTTGATGTTACAGTTGATGGACAATCAAAAGCAAATAGAGAAACACGTAGTACACCAAATTTTTCATGTGAATTACATGGTGAAGGTCATTTACCACGTGTAACTATTTTAAGACCAGCTATACGAAATAAAAAAGCACAAACAATGATGATATTTAATAAATTATTACTTGGTCGTCAAGCTATGCAACAATTACTTTTAGTTAATGATGGAGTTTTACCAGCTAAAGTTGATTTTTATTTACATGATGTTGAAAATGTTTATTCAATTCAAGCATCAAGTGATAATCCTAATCCTGATAATCTTGTTATTAATGATATAACACGAAAAGCTACAGCTGCATCAGCTATATTTGAAGTTGGTCAAAGAATTGCACTTGATATTTTATTTAAACCAAAACCATCACAAGGACCACAACGATATGAAGGTGTTCTTCGACTTGTTGTTGTTGATAATCAATATGAAGATACAACTGTTCAATTAATTGGAGAAAGTTATACAGATGATATTACACTTGATAATATTCATGGATTAGTTATGAGTGATGAACAACAACAACAACAACCACCATTACCAATTGAAAATGGACAACCTACGATCGTTGATGAAGATGCTCCAGGTAATAAAAAAAACATTAAATCTATCATTTTGAAATGAATTTATCTATATTCTTAGTTTCTCTTTCCAATACAATAAATTTCGGTGAAATTCATCTGAATGAATCTCGACAAATTCTATTTTCTATAACAAATCATCATCAAAAAGATTCTGTTCGTTTTGAATGGCCTGAACATAATCAATGTACATTTACACCACGTGTTGGTCATCTTCATGCTGGTAAATTATATATATATATAGTAGATATATTCCATTTGTAAATTTATCGTATTTTTTGTAGGTTGTACAAAAGATATACAAATAACATTTAAAACCGCTAAACCAATCCAATTAAATAAAGAAAAAGTTCTTTGTTCAATAACTAAAATAACATTTGATCGCCCAATTAATGAAATACCTGATTGGGATGATCGAATGCGTTCAGTTAAATGGATTGATACACCACAACAACCAGCTGATCCAACAAATCCTGATCAACAGCGTATAAATCGTCCAGTAAGAAAGAAAATTATTGAAGCTGATGTTGAACCAACAAATCAACGTATCGAAGAACAAACACGTCAATTAGATATATACGTATCAGCTGTTGCAGATTATTGTCGTTATAAATGTAGTGATTTTGAAATTCGATATTTAGAAACTGCAATGTTACAAACACGTGTTCATGAGTAAGATTTTTGATTATGTGATTTATATATATGTATTAAAATTCTAGAGTAACAATTACAAATCGTGGTAAAGTATCATTTAATTATGCATGGCAAGTTCATATGGAAGATAACCAACGACCATTTACACCATTAGTTGATCGTGATCCTCCAACACCTGAACCAGTTGATGGACCACGAAAAGGACAAAAAGGTACTCGTACTCCAGCAGCAACTGCGCCAACGCCTGATTCATCAAATGCACAAGAATCACCAGCGATAACTCCTGGTGCACGAGGAAAAGATAAAGCAACAAAAGATACAGGAAAATCAACTGGTAAAGATGGACCAACAGGAAATAGAGCAAAAGCACGTCCATCAATTAAACCAGCAGGAACAACTGATAATACTGTTGATGAAAAAGAAACTGATAATGAACAAAATTATCTTACGGAAGGTACAAATCTAACTGATCTATCACATGGTGAATCAGAATTAAGTCTTATATCACCACCAACTCCATTGGCTGATGTTGGTTATATACCATTTATGATTGAACCCGATATTGGTTCAATAGCTGTTGGTGCTAGTCAAATATTTAAAATTAAATTTGCACCACTTGATATTAATGATTATCAAGCACGATTAATTTGTTGGTAAGTTTCTTCAAAAATATTTTTAAGACAAAAATCTATATGTTGTCTTTTTATTTAGTATACCGAATTTAGAAACGGGTAAATCAGGTCCAACTATCGCTGTTCGTGGTCGAAGTCTTTTACCATTCTGTCATTTTGAATTAGAAGAATCAGATTATTTAACAAGTGGCCGACGACGTGTTGATCTTTTAATTAATAATCATTCAACACAACCACCAGCACCATTTATTGATCGTCAAACACGAGTTATTGAATTTAAATCTGTCGGTACTGGATCTACATTAAACAGGTTAGTTAACAATTTAATTCTTATATCATATTAAAGAATATAATTTTGTTTTTTCGTAGATCGTTCTCTGTATTAAATCCAACCGATACTGATTATACTTATCGTTGGATATGTGATGATAATCTTGATTTAACAAAACAACCATCATTTGTTTGTCGTACTATCCAAGGCAAAATTGGATCGGGCAAAGGAGCTATTGTAAGTCAAAATGAAATTTTTTGTTATCTATCGAAAATAAAACTCATTTTTTTGTTTTGTAGATGTCATTTGATTTCTTTCCTCGTTCATTTGGTATTGTTGAATCTATGTATCGTTTTGAAATTCCAACACATTCATTATCCGTTCCATTTTTACTTGTTGGTCAAATAAGTGAACCACAAATATTATTTGATCGAACATTTATTTCATTTCATCCTGTTTTAATTGGTCATTATGTTGAAGAACAAATAACATTAATTAATAAAGAAAATCGTCCATTTTATTATCAATTTCTTGAACGTTCATTTATCAATGGTACAACAAATCATGATTTAACTGTTGAACCATCATCATCCGGTACAATATTAGCAAATACACGTTTACCATTACGTTTAATATTTCGCCCAACACAAAATCGTACATATACATACATTCTTCAATGTCGTATTGATGAAACAACTGAATTATTAACAATAAATATTAAAGGTGAAGGTTTTGCAAATTTATCTAATGTACAAGGTGAAACAATTGATGGTAATCATTATGATTTAACAACTGTACAAACTGGTACAAATGAAATACGTTTCGATGATGTTCTTATTGGTAATACAACATCAAAACAAATTGAAATCTCCAATGATGGTAAATATGCATTTGATTATAATTTTTCTATGGATAATAATCAAGATTGGGGACCATTTACAATTACACCAATAAAAGGTACAGTAACAAATAGTCAAAAACAAATCTGTCAAATTTTATTTGAACCACGTACACGTGAACATCGTTCATTAGTTCAACGTTTAGCACATTTAAATATATTAAATGGTTTAAAATATGATTTATTACTTATTGGACAAACAACAACACCAAATATAAATTTTTCATTTTTAACATATAATTATGGTTCATGTTTTGTATATCGTGCTGGTATGCCAGAAAATGTATGTCTATTAACAATAACAAATTTAGATACAAAAGATCATACAATTGAATGTTTATATCAATCAACAGCACAATTAATGGTTGATTTTAAAACAGGTTTAATTGCATCGAAACAAAATGCCGTATGTAAATTTACATTTTATCCACGTGAACAAAAAACTTATCGTGAAAATATACAATTTGAAATTGATGGTTTAACAATTGTTAATGTTATTATTGAAGGCGAAGGAGTTGATTTTCGTGTTGAATTAGCTGAACCGAAATATAAAATTGTTAATTTAGGTGCATTACAAGCTGGTAAAAGTGTTACACGTGAAGTTTGTCTTGTTAATCGAAGTCGTGCACCCATATCAAATTGTTATATAACATTACTTTCATCTGAAAGTGGTGCACCACGTGATATGCTTTCTATTCAACCAACAACGCCAGTTTCATTAAAAGCTCGAGGTGGTACAGCGACAGTTACAATTAAATATACACCACGTTCACGTTTAGCACCATTTGTTGAACAAATCCTATTGAAATATGGTGATTTAGATGTACCAATGTTTGGTGTACGTGGTTGTTGTCAAGGTTATGATATTATTCTTGATACTGATGCACTTCCATTTGGTGCTGTTGGTAAAGATTGTTCTTTAACACGTAAACTTGTTCTATTAAATCGAGGTGATATTGGTGCTGCATTCTCTTGGAATCTTGCTCAATTACGTGATACACCATTTAGTGTATTACCAACAAATGGTTATGTTGCACCAGGTCAAGAAACAACAATTGAATTTGTTTTTCAACCACATATGATAAAACATGATATACGTTGTGATAAAGTTGAATGTCGATTAGAAGGAACAAAATCTGTTTTTGTTACATTAAGTGGTTCATGTATTGAAGTTGCACCTGCACGTGAAACAATAACAATATCAACAGCTGTACGTTCAAAAGAATTATCAAAAGCAATTCCATTAAAAAATAATACCAATACATTATGGACATTAACACCTGTAATTAGTGGTGAATATTTTTCAGGACCAGAAGCAATTACTATTGAACCAAATTCAACAAAAAATTATGAATTAACATATTTACCATTAACTGAAGGTTAGTTTAAAGATATTTTTAGAGAAAAAAATTCAATTTTTCTTTTCTTTTTTTAGGAAAACATACTGGTACATTGTTCGTTCCATTACCCGATGGAAATGGTCTTCTTTATAATGTTATTGGTAATGCTGATTCACCACGTGCATCTGGTAAATTTTTACGTGAAGTTCCATGTAAAACACCTTATGTTGAATTATTACCAATTGAAAATTGGTTAAAAAAATCGCAACGTTTTCGTGTAACACATGAAATTATCAAACAAGATCGTCCTGATATTCCTACAACAATAAAATATCTTGAATTTATTGATGTTGCAGCGAAATCAAAACGAGATTTTAAAGTACATTTTTATTCATATAAAGAATGTGTACAACAAATTAAACTTATTTTTAAAAATGAACAAACACAAGAATATATTTGGTATGATATTACATTTAAATCAATTATGGATAAACGTAATGCACCAACAATAGGACATATTGAATTAACTACACATGTACGACAACAAGCAACACATGATATTATTCTTGATAATCCATTACCACATAAAGTTACATTTCAAGGTCAATGTGCACATACCGATATACTTTTACCACCGGAACATGTTTCGATTCCAGCTAATTCTCAAGTAAGATAATCTATTGTAGATTTTAAGAATAGCATTTGAATTTAATTGAATAAATTTTAGGGTTCATTCAATTTTACCTATATGCCATTAAAAGCAGGCAAAGTTGAAACTCGTCTTGAAATACATTCAGCTGAACTTGGTTTATATACATATATGTTATCACTAAATGCACTTCCAGCTCGTCCTGAACGCACCGTATATTTCAAAGCACCATTAGGTAGTTCACAAGTATTATCAGCAAAATTTACAAGTTTTGCTCGTACAAAAACAGATTACATTTGTAAAGTAAGTTATTTTATTTTGAATTCTTATCTAGTAATTTCAAAAATGTATTTTATTTAGATTGATCATCCAGATTTTATGGTTGATAGAACAGTAACAGCCGCACCAAGTTCATCACCATCAACAATGGAAGTTGGTGTTGATGTTACATATGAACCATCACAATTAGGTGATGTACGTGCAACACTAACAATTAGTTCATCATCCGGTAGTGATTATACATTTCCACTGGTTGGCCTAGGCGAATTACCAAAACCACAAGGTCCATTTACAATTAAATCTGGTGGTAATACATCAATAACATTTAAAAATGTCTTTGCTCAAGCATTAACATATACATTCAATGTTGATAATCCATTATTTCATATAACAAAAAGTCAAGAATTAATTCAAGCAAGAAAATCACATCGAATTGTAGTTTCATTTGATGGATCAGATACAACAACTAAAGCTGATGTTATGGCAAAATTGATTGTTTCATGTCCAAAAACAACAGGAGCAACTAATGCATCTTCTTCAAGTGTACAATGGATTTATTATCTTAAGGGTATTACACCATCATAGATAATATAATATTAAATTTAATTGTTCGTCAAACAATAACAGTGATAAAGACATTTTACTTACTTTTTATGCCTTGTTTATTTAGCAAAAAAATATAATGAAAATTTATTTCTCTTTAATTAAATAAAGATGAACTTATTAACTGAATAAATTCATAATCTTCATTTTTATCTATAACGTTCTCTCGAAAGTTTTACAAATTTTGATTCTAATCATATGTATAACTGATGAGTTCACTAAAATTTCATATCAGAATATAATATATCAATTATCTGAGTTATTTTATTCAAACAATATGCAAAGTATGACATGATCATGTGTAATTTATCGATTTCAGTAAATTTATTAAGTATTAAACGAAGATCTACAATGTGGATATGCACTTTCTCATTATCACTAAATTACATTGTCAATGCTGATATAATAAGGGATGCGAAGATTTCCGAAAAATAAATAGCTTCATTTTTCATCGACTGCAACATATTCTTGAATATAATCAACATTTTCCATTACATTCGTCATTTAATTCTCTACGAATGTAATAGAAAATACTGGCATTGCTTAAAGATCAGCTCTCTTTGTTACAGTCATTTTGGGTTATTTTTTACGGTTATAGTATATTTTAGTTTCATCCGAGAACATGGGCGTGTTGCTTAAGGGCGAAATATATTTAGAAATGTCTTTGAATATACAGTTGGACAGTACTTTCAACGTAGACTCTACAGAGTTATTCGAAACCACCGTCAAAAATATTACTTATATTGAAATGTATTTTACTACTCTTGCTATAGAGTTGGCCGTCGAATAGAAAAAACTTTAGTGCATTCGATTTTAGTCTCTGTAAAACATACATGCAATCGCTATTATTGATCAAAGTATTATATACATTTGTTTCATGTAAAATATATCCTAACTAACTAAAAGGATCATAAGAATCTTTCTCTTTATGTAATCTCTGTTTATTTAATATAATATTATACTCTTTCAGATCAGTTTTTTTTAAAAAAAACTTCACTTTTTTGTTTTATTATTAAAAATAGATATAAACTCAATATTTATATGTTCACAAAACATCGCAGAAAATGGCTAAAAACATTTTAAGATCACGTTAATTTTATGAATGATATATTATTTTATTAAATTGTCATAAAAAGAAATTTCTTGTGCCTATTATCGGTTATTCACAATATACAGCATAAACAGTAACAATAGCAATCATATCTTTTGTTTCATAATTAACCGATAGCATATTATCTGTTTTTGGATCCCATAAACATCGTGATGCAATACGTACAAGTTGATCATATTTTTGTGAAATAGCCGTTTGCATAATTAATTTATATCTTGGTAATTGAAAATTTTTCATTAATTGATGAACACTACGTGAAACATTTTTAACAAGATCATTTACAGTTGCTGGATTATATTTTTGATCTTTCATTTGTTCAACTAAAACTTCATAGATTTTCGATTGAAGTTTATATGGACGAAAACGATATTCAGTATCTGGTTCCATACGGTATGTATTTGGTCGAGGTTGACCTGATGGAAGAAACATTGAAGATTTTCGACCACCTGACATTGATAAACGCCGAAGCATATTTGGTGGTATACTTTCTTGTGATGGACGACGTTGAGGAACAGTTGTTGCTGCTGCTGTTGCCGCAATAGCTGATAAATGGCTAGCACCAACATTTGATCCATGTGCATCATCACGTGAAGCATTATGTGTAGCTGTTGTTTTTACTGTATTCATACCACGTTGTTCAGTTTGAGCTGCAAAACGATTCGCCATGTTGAAATTTTTTGATTTAATATTTTAGAAATGAACACAATTGAATTGTGACGATAGAGATGTTGTTTGGTTGATTTAAAATTCTCTTTTCTTTTTTTTCTCTAGTGACCGTTGTTATTTTAAATGTTGATTTGTTTCTTAACAGACACAATACTTTTCTTTTTTTTTTCTCTCTCTCTCGCTTATTCTCTGCTTTATTACATATGATGTGTGCCCGAATATTTACATATAATGTTTGATAAAATAAACAAAAAAAAAAGCTCTTAGCGACGAGAAACTTTAAAACTGTTTGTGTATGAAAAATGAATGAAAAAAAAATAAGAGTGCTTGACAATTAGATGATGGTAGTGTGGTTACTTTCTTTTCTTTTTCAACTTATAATGAGTGTTTGCCGATGTCATAGCTTAACAAAAAAAAGAGAAGGATTTAATTGAAATTGAATCTGTGATGGGATTCAAAAATTTAAGTCATTTATTTTTATAGTACCCAAAAAAAGTGATTCCTGTTTCATTATAAAATAAGAAGTCGATAAATTTCATCGCTATTTACATACATTTTATTTATTCATCTCATTAGTTAATGGACAAAGTTTCTAACTTTATGTGTTGTTTTCACTCAATTAAAACTACGCGAAACATTATTATGCATCGTACGATCTTTGTTGATCAGTTTTAAAAACTGAAGTACTGTTCGTAAAAATATGCATCGTTTGAGATACTTCATATAATTTGATTTTATATTTTAAAGATAAAAGAAATAACTCATTCTAAAATGTTCCTTCTAAAATCTCACAAAACATGTGTAATAAGTCAAATAGTTTTTATATCTCGAAATGTTAAAGTGAAAGTCTTGAATTCAATGTTGTAATTATTGATAGTAAATATTTAATCTAATGATCAATAACCTTCCATCGATAGTGATATTTTTTTGATATTTTATTTTACTGAAAATGTATCAACTGAGTTTGGTATCATATTATATTATCGAAACATAATGTGTATTCCTTTTTAAACATTGTTTTGCTGTATTTGTTGACTTTTATAGCTCAACAAGTTGTCGTTAAAAATAACCAATTAGACTTAATATTATTCGAAAGAAGTAATAATATCTATGTATTTATGTAAGACAATTTGATGTACTCCTTGTTTCTATTTGACTATCATTTAAGTGATAAGTAGATGAAAAATTTAAAAAATCAGTAAATTAAATAAAAAGGAAAGTGCAGAAATTGAAGTGTATCATAGTATCACTCACTTCTACTCTATTATGTCAACGAGCGATAGATGGTATTTATTTTTCTCTTCCGCTTTGTGACTTTGAAATCTTTCAAAATGTAACTGCTCAGCTTTTCTTAAAAACTATATATGATTAAAATATCGGAAATCATCACCAGTAGTAACAGTAGTTCCAAGTAGCGAAAAGAGAAAACATGATCGACCAGTAAAAGCTAAACAAACTCTGTTATTACGATAATTTAATCTTCGTTCTCTTTATTAGAACTATTTCATAAGTGTACGTTGCACTGACAAAAGATGTTTTCATTTTAGCATAATACATAGCAGAGTAAGACGAAATTTAAGATTTGCTATCATAAACCTTAGAGTTGTTTAACAAATATTTCTTCTCTATAATATATAAATATCACTCTAGATCAATTCATTATTAAGTTCAATACAATTTTATTTCTTTTTTTTAAGCATAAGAAATATACTTTAATAAACCATGAGGTAGCATATATGTATATATATAAAGTCACTATTAAAAAAGAAAAAAGGCTTTTTGTTTGTTACAAAACAATGAAAAAAAATTATAATAATTAGTCTTCTTCATCTGCATCACCGATATCATTTTCATTTTCATTATCAATTTCTCTTCGCATAGATTCATCATCACGATTTTCATCATCTTCTCCTTGTTCATTTTCATCTCTTTCATATGTACGATTTTGTTCTTCATCATCAGCTTCTTCTTCTTCACGATTTCGATTCTCTTCATCATTTGTTGATTGATCTTGTTGATTAGTTGATGCTGATTGTTGTCTTTCAGATATAGCTGATTCATTAAGATTTTCAGCAGAACTATCTTTAACAACTTGATGAGCAGCTAATAAATATTTATGTTGAGCAAGACGGACTAAAATTTTTACTCATATATATTTCATTTTATATAAATCATTAAACTTACCTTTATTACGACTTTCTTGTTTAGCAACTTCTGGTATAAGAAAACCATGAACTAATTCTGCTACAATACCTTCAGATTCAAGTTGAGTTCGTCTTTAAAATAGAATAAAAAATATAGACATTAATTCTAAATTGAATTTACTTTGCTTCCATATCATGTGCAATTTCATCGATTGCTATAGCTTGTTCATGAATTTCAGTACGAGTTTGTTCAGTAGATGTATCAAGAGTACTTGCTAGAATAACATCTTCTAAATAACTATCGACTGTATTTTGAGTCATTTTCAGTGTCTAAAATATTCATATAAAATTGAATAAGAAATATTAAATGGAAAAATCAAACTTGTTTAAAAAGTTCATCTTGTTCACGTCGTCGTCGTTCTTCGACTTGTCTTAAACCAGATTCTTCAGCTTCACGTAAACGTCGTTGTCGATCAGCTAACATAGCAAATGCAGCAATACGACGTTCTTCTTGGAGACGTATTAATTCTTTTGATAAATAATCCATCATATCACCCATAGCTTCGCCTTCCAATGTTTGAAGAATTGAATCAATAAAATCTTCCTATAATTTTATTTTTCAGAAAATTAAAAATTCGAATTAATAAAATATATATATTTACTCGTGAAATTTCTTTTCTTTGAACATATTGAGCTGTATGAATATCTTGTCGTTGAAGTTTTTTCATATTCATATCTTGTTCTTGTAATGCATGTGTACTACGCATTTCTTCAATTAATTCAATACGTTCTTCTTTATTTTTGTACATCTAAGGAAATTAATTAATTATTATATAAACGAAGAAAAAATAATTTACCATATTTTGTGTAGCACGACCACGAAGAAGTTTTTGTAGATAAATAATACTTTTTTCGCGTTCTTCATCTTCCTAAAAAATAATAAATATATTTTTGTTTTAGAATAAAAAATAATAAACATACCGGATTAGGTACATCGACGCTAGGTGTTGGTGGTCTTGGTATTGGTTTTTCGACTTTAACCAAAAATCGAAGTGGTTTTGGTTCTTCGAGTTTTTTCTCTTTTTCTGCAGCAATATCCTAATATATATTTACATTAATATGATTTTATTTCCGCATCTTTGATGTTCGTATAAACGTTTCCTCTTAGTCATGTCTACAAGCTTCCAATCTAACAAAGGATAGTTAGAAGTGAAAGCTAAGTGTAACTTAATTATCCATTGGTTATTAGATTTTAGTTCGAATTTGAATCAAAAACCTATGAAGCTGAAAAGTAATGCAGCAGTGTATAAAAAGATTTTTTTAATTTTTATATAATTTGTTTCTTATAGGATTTTGGTTTTAGTCAATCTTGTTTGAGCTTAGTATTGGCCCGATTTAGTCTATATCAGGGTAAAAAAACAACGAAAGAATGAAATTTAGTAGAAGAAAGTTCTTGAGAGTGTTCTACGACTGCTACCAAGTCATTAGGATTAGTTCTAATAGCGTGACAAACAGAATCAGGACCGAGACCGAAAGGCTCGGCTTCGGCGCATTCCTAGTTTTTTTCTTATTTTTGCATAGTATATATCATTAACAGTGGTACTGGTGATATGACGAACTATACAAACTCTAGAATCAATTAATAAAAGTATCAAATCAAAGATCAGCATAGATTAGAACTTTTGATTGTTCTATTCTGAAGAGCAACTATTGAATGATGATAGAAATCGTTTGAACTCATATTCTACTCATCTCAATGATAAATTAGTATACTCAGTATCATTTTTTTATATTTTGGTTGTCACAATCCTTGAAATATTTCATAGAGACTCTAAGCTAGGATCTTCAATGAATAAGAAAATTTTCTATTTAAATCTAGATTTTATAGCAGAATGGGTTTTTTGTTTACCGCTAGACTTAAAACTACTATCAACTCCACGTAAAAAATCTAACCTTGAATATATTAGTCAGATCTCTTTCACGTCGAAAATGTCGTTTAAGATGTCCATCTTTAGTTGTAGCAAGTCTTTTCGGTTCTGGAAGACGAATCTTCAATGCATTTGATGGCAACGTTGATTCAAGTTCAAGTAAGCCTGTATATGTATCCAAAAATCGACTTTTCACTAAATATTTATCTGTGAGTTTATCTGGAAAATAACCATTTCGTGTTAATGGACCATAAGCTGCTGATTCAAATTTTGTATAATCACGAATAATATCATTTTTAATATATTTTGTTTCAATTTGTGATCGTTTTTTAAGTAAACCTCGTATAGCTAAATAAATTTAATTTAGTTTTTTTTTTAAAACAAAAAAGAATTTTTACCTCGTAAATAATGAAGACGATTTGTTTTAACAAATTCTTCACGTTGAATTTGTTTCTTACTCCATTGTCGATTAATACGTTCAATAGCTCCATCATGTCGACGAGTTTCATTATCTTTAAGCATTTTTTCTAATAATTCAATACGAAGATTTTGTAATCTATTCGGGAGAAGAAAACAAAAATAGAAATTTTTTTATTTATTAAAAAACAAAAATTTTACTTTTCAATTTCATTTTCTCGTAAAAGCCATTCATGTCTTTCCATATCACTCATCATTTTAAATCGTTTTTCCCATTGTTGAGGATCATCAAGTGGTGGTAAACTTGCTTCCCATTGACGTTTAGCACGTGCACCTAACAAACAAAAAGAATGATTATTTCTATATTTAAATATTTCAATTATTTACGTTCAATCATTTCTACTTCTGCAAGACCAGCAGGAAGACCTTTTTCTGAAAAAAAATATATCATTAGTAAAGACTGAATAGATTTTTTTTTTATTTTGAAACATACTATACATAAGAGTAGCCAATGTTAATACTTCTGGTTGTTCACCTGGTTTCACAACATATTCAGGTGTATATGGATCAGTTTGAGCTTCACGTTCCATATAATCAGTTTGAATAGCTTGTGTTCTTGTTGCTGGTTGTATAGATGACATCATTGATTTTCCTGGACTAAGAAGTCCTGTACCAGGGTGTCCTGTCATATCAACAAAAGTACCTGTACCTGATCGACCAGTATCGAGTACTAGAAGTGGTTGAACACTTTCCATAAATGGTATAAGTGGTTTACGAAAGAATTTTGAACGTTCACGACCTCCCACATCAACATGATCATAAGTTCGTGGTGGTACAACGAATGCATCATTACCCGTAAAACTAAATATATATATAGATAAATAAGTAATTAAAGATAAATTATATTTACAGTCGAGATAGAGCAATTTGGTCTCGATGCGCTTCTGCTTGTCCTAACCATTGACGACTGACATGTGTTGGAACAGGATCTCGAGATTGTAGTCGATAAGCAAAACGAGGGTATTGACGTAAATCACTGAATAAATGTTGATAAACAGGTACAGCTTGCTATAAAAAAGGAATTTATTACAAAGATATTTTAACAAAATGTTCTCTACATACCACTTGTTCAGTACCAGTTTTCGCTACAAATGTTGCTCGAGCATGATCACGAACTCCTGATAATGTACATAGAGGATCTAAAAATAATTAAAAAAATATTACATATAAAGTTCATAATTATCTTGAAAAGATCTTAACAAACCATAGAGATAATCATGAATTCGTGCTGGTTGAACAGCATTACGTTTGAGAACTTGAGTTTGAGTTGCCATCTATCTTTATATAACCGTAAACTATTTTCCTATATTAGATATACGAATAACAACATTAACCATTGTAACTAACGGAACCATAGTAACAATATTCATTAGAAATAATTAAGTACAAAATCTAAAGATTTCTATTACATTTAAGTAAGATCAGTCCTACTCTCTTTAAATATATATATATATATTCCTACTTGTATTATAAAATCTAGAAAAAGTAGATGTCACTAATATAAAATCAAACTGTATTCATATAACTTTTATTGATATTATTTACAAAAATGACAGTTCTATATACAATAATAAATCAAATATTATCTTTTATTATTTAATTTAGAGTACGTTGTGATATTGTATTTAATGGAACACGAATTCGTCTTCGTTTTTTTAAACACCAATGTACTGTTAAAAGAAATTTCGAACGAAAGTACGGTGATGTTAAACAATAAATATAAAATCCAATACCAAAATAAACACTACTCCAAAGAAGCATTGGTGTACGTATATGATCAATTGATGATTTATAACGTACAATAGTCGTATAGATATGAAATGGAATTTGTGTTAGAATAAATGCTAATACATTTGAAATTGTTATAAATATAAGCATTGTTTCTGTACTTGTTGAATGATGTGGATTTGATGAACGTGGTGCAACACGACGTTTTGATTCACGTATTCGACGCCATAATAATATATTTGTTGTAATCATTATTACAGCAGGAATAATACAAACAACAATAGTACGAATAGGTGGCCATATAATCGTTAGAAATTTATTATAAATTGTATTCGATGTTGTTATACAAATTCCATTATCATCTTCATTCATATATGGAAGTAAATAAAATGTTAATGAAAATGTAAAAATAAATAAATAAATCAGAACAATTCTCCATGCTATACGACATGTACAAAAATATTTTGCACGTGCTGGGTAAATTGCACGAAACATACGATCAAAACTAATTGTACAAGCTATATACGAACTTAATGCACGAAAAATATTTTGAAGCCAATAAATAAAACGACATCGAATTAAAGCAAGATGAATAAATCGAACTAAAAAAGAAATAATATGAATAGATTTATATGAGATAAAATATTGCTTACCATTATAAGCAACATCAATAAATTCAATAATTAATGTTAGTAATTGAATATTATTTGATATAGTTAATAATAAAAAAAGTAGTCCAGTTGATACTCGACGTATTTCAATACGAATAAAAATTGTTAGCGATAAAAAATTTCCTATAAAACCACCTAAATAAATGATTGTGCCAAGGATAGCTGTTATAGCTATTTCTTCATCTGTTACTATATCATCTTCTGTTGAATTTAACATCTCTCTTATTTCATACGTATGAATAAAATAACTAGATTATGAATATTTGTAAAAGTAATTTAGTTTCTTTTTTTATCTTTTATTTAAATAGAAAATAAATCATAATAAATTATATGAAAATATATAAATCATTATTTATTCAAATTTGATAATTAATGATTATAGCCAGGCATTTCATAATTTGCTTCACGTGATGAATTATTTAATCCAAATTTTCGATATAAAAAGATTATTTCAACAATTAGTAGCACACTAATTATAGTTATACCAAAACCCATACCTAATTTTGCAGGTAATCCTGGTGGTGAATCACCTAAGTACAACAAATATACACATATTATAGATTTTATTAGATTTTATTACCTTTTTTATAATTTATTGGTATTGGTATTGGTGTTGTATTTGACATATCTAAAATGATATTTAATCAAATGATTTATAGTCTATTGAGATAAACATACCTTCGATTAATATTGGACCTGATTTAGCTATTACATTTACCAAAGAACCATTTATATCTTGTAATTGAAACGGTACTGATGATAATACTGCACTATTTTTTATACATATAAGATCACAATCTTTTCGTAGACTTTCAAATAAATTATCCGTAATCATATCGTATTCATAAAAGGTACTTCTATTTATTTAAGAGAATAGAAAAAAACAAATTTTTATTTTGTTCTAAATATCACGAAGTGAATTACTTTGCCTGAGATCTTATTTCAATACGTTTAATATCGATTATAAAATTTGATAAATTAAATGAAGATTTAACCTATATAGATCAAATATAATATATCATTTTGAAATTAAAAAATATCTGTACCATATTGTGCACACTATTTAAAATTGTAGAATTAGTAAAATTTCCTATTTTTAAAGGGGATGAACTATTGAGAGTAAATTTAAACATTAACTTGACACTGATCGCTAGAATATAAAAATAATTTTATTATATATTTTAATAAAATAATACCCATTGGAGTAGTAGTAGATGTAGGACTTGTATTAGGTGATGTTGTTGATGTAGATGATGACGAAGAATGTTCATGCGAGGAAATTGAAGTTGCTGAGGATATATATGTTGACGAAATGTAAGAATTTGTAAGTGTAGTATCGGTCATTGTTGATATCGATGGATTCGTTGCTAAAGATGTGGATGTTTCAATAGAAGATAAGTATGATGTCGATCTGGACGTTTCTATCATAGCCGATGAAGCAGTAGAATCTGATATCGATGTGTACCCACTATGATTAGGTGATGTACTTGTATCATTCGCTTGAATTTGTACAAATACCACGAAAGTTAAAATAATAATTTGTAGTAAATAGGAACACATTTTTTTTTGTTTTTGTAAAATAACGACTAACTTCGTCTGAATGAAAAAAACAACTGAAGATATAATTCTTTTTATCAGTATTTGTCATAAATGATTAACGAAGAAAAAAAGTGATGAATGTCCTTTCATCATTTTTCTTTCCCTTCCTGTTTTTAATATACAGAAAAAAAATTATGAGAGAGAATATTTTCCAACAAATATTATAACAAACATTCATTTAAAGTATAGATCCTTTTTACAAGAATGAGTAATGTCATACTAACTAAATATTAACTCAATTTCTTTTACTCTTACAATTATGAACGTCAAGGTTGTTTTTATCGTAGATTGACATAAACATTCTGTTACTGAGAAATTTTAAACGATCTCTTATCAAATGATTAAGATTTACTTTATGAAAGCTTTTAAATTATAGCTTATGTCAATATATTTTAGTAAATACTTCTTCAGGCTTTATTGACAATAATTTATTATGTCTATAAAAAATAAAATATCATGATTTTTAAAATGTATTTTAAGATAAATATGTTATTATGAAAAACATTATATTATGTTTTAGAATTTTTTTCATTTTTCTTAAAGAAATCAGTTTTGTTGATATTAATGATGATCACACATATATCAAAACCATTCGTTTTATTTTAACGTTAAGAAAAAGGACTAGCAGATAAAAGACTTAGTATTTATATAAAGTATTTCAATTATTCTAGCTATTTTTAATCAACCATATTCAACTGAAAAATGCCGATATATGTCAATTTATAAAATATAACATAACTCTACGAGTGAATTCGTCAAATTTTTTAGGAAATATGTTCTACGGTCAGTTAAATAATTAAAATATCATTAAATATATTAATTGGTCAATTTTTAAAAAAAATCAGTAAACAATTTAAAAGTGGTCTGTAGATTTTGTGGAAGTAGCAGTGAAAAAATATGATTTTTGTCAGTAAAAAAAGAAAAGTAGTACATCTTTGCACAAGTTTATATTTTTTCACTTTCCATTTCATTTTATTTACTGATCGTTTAAATTTTATTATGAACCTATCAAATTAATTACTAACCATTTCAATAATTTTAATGACAATTCAATAATTCTACTGATTTTTGATTTTTTTGTTTTACTGACCGTTTCATTTATTCTACTGACCACTTAAATGACACCCAATTTTTTAATCGTTTACTGAAATATGACAATATAATACTGTTTAGATCAAGCTGATATACTAATACGGTCAACTTTACGAGAGCGCTTCTTGTGTTAATAGTTTTTGTTATAATAAACAAAGAAACTTATGTTTAAATATATTATTAACTAACTGAAATAGATGTATTATGCAATAGATTATGACTTCTTCTACAAACCTTTACATATCATCCGGTTCTGTAATCAAAACATCGTAACCATCTGTGTATATTAGGATAATCAGTTTTCGCTAAAAAAGCATCGATAGTTGTCGCACATATTCGAAATAGTTATAGATACGAATTGTAAGTGGCCGAAAACTAAGCTAGCAAAGAATCCTAGATCATGAGTCATTTTGTACTTTTACTTCTGTCTCTCGCTCTCTGTGTCTCTCTCTTTCGATAGATAAAAGTAGATAAAACATCTATTTTCGTACTCTTTTCAAATTGAAAAAATGGTGTTAGAAAATATTATAGTAAGATTTCGTTTTTGTTTTTTATCTATGTTGATTATTATCGATTTATTTCAGGTACCATCACTTTATGTAATTAAAGGTATTATTATTTTAGATAACGATGGCAATCGTATATTCTCTAAAGTAAATATATTTACATAGAAATTTCTAAATCTTTGTTTTGTTTTTCATTCAAATTTAGTATTATAGTCAATCATTTTCAACAGTAAAAGAACAAAAAGAATTTGAAAAATCATTATTTAATAAAACCCATAAAGGTACTGGAGATGTTATTCTTCTTGATAATTGGACAATTGTCTATCGAAACAATGTTGATTTACTTTTCTATGTAATGGGTAGTACAAATGAAAATGAAGTATAGTTATTAAAATATTGACATATAGAAAAAAAATAATATATATATATTTATTTAGTTAATGTTAAATAGTGTTTTAACATGTTTATTTGATTCATTAAGTGGAATGTTACGAAAGAATGTTGAAAAAAGATTTCTTTATGATAATCTTGATTTAGTTATATTGACAATTGATGAAATATGTGATGAAGGGTTTAGTATTTAATATATGCCTTTTTTTGTACTAAAAAATAGACGATTCTATGTATTTTTAGAATTATTCTCGAATCAGATCCAATGGTAATCATGCAACGTGTTCAGATACGTCAAGATGATATCCCATTAGGCGAACAGACTGTTTCTCAAGTAAGTAAATTAGTTAATTATGAAAATTATTCGAATATTCTTGTCGATCAGATTTTAAAGCAGGGATTAACTGCATTACTCAATAGTGATGGATAGAAATTTTATGTGTATGTTTCTATAAAGTTTTGATTTTGCTTGATTTCTTGCTTCTATAATTCTTTCTACATTCATAATAAGAACATGTGTTAATAATGATTATTTTCTTAGGTACTCAATCATGCGAAAGAGCAAATCAAATGGTCATTACTCAAATGAATGAAATTAGATAAAGACATTTTCTTATGATTCTTTTATTTGTTTTTCATTTTTCTTTTTTTTTAAATAAAATTTCATCTGTAGTTGCTGCTTTATAAAAAAAAGAAAATTATTTTATATCTTTATGATAGTTTATTTTTGATCATGGATGCTCCTCCAACTATATATGGTCTTCGTCGACAAGAACGTATGAAATGGTGGATTGAATTTATTGGATTTTGGTAGATTTATTTTATAAAATAAGTTATGTTTATGCATGAAATCTACATCTTTTAGGCTTCTTGGCCTATGTAATAATTTTGGTTATGTAATAATGTTAAGTGCTGCACATGATATTCTAAAAGAAGAAGAAGGTACTAATTCGACTCAACCTGTACCAAAAAATACAACAAATGAATTTGACTGTAATCCAGTATCGACAGGAGTGAGTAAATAAGAAAAACTATTATCGAGCAGTTAAAATATTTCATTACGTAATAATAATAATTATTATTTTTCAGGCTATTCTTCTTGCGGATGTTATACCAGCGTTAATCATCAAAGTAACAGCTCCATTCTATATGCAGCGAATCCCATACAAGTAAGCGTGAAGCTTTTTCTCGTTATAATAAAATACTTTTCTATAAATTTATTCAAGTATTCGCTTTGTTTTAATGGTATTATTTTCTGCTGGTTCTCTGATCATTGTTGGTACTGCAAGAATTGTTGCTTTAAGTTTAGTCGGTGAGTATATCAACAAAGTTCATGAAGTATAATGGAAAACTTTAAAAAAATCATTTATCAAAGGGGTGGCATGTGCAAGTATCAGTTCAGGTTTTGGTGAAATTACAATTTTACAACTGTCATCATTTTATTCAAAAGATACAGTTAGTGCGTGGTCAAGTGGTACAGGTGGAGCTGGCTTATTTGGTTCTCTTTCTTATGCTCTACTAACTGGTCCAATTGGACTGACACCGAGAACTACTATTCTCATTCTACTTTTTATACCTGCTCTTCAAGTAGTAAGGTAAAAGAAAGATAATGACATAAAGAAATATAAATGAAAGTTATTATATATTAAGTTACATCATGGTTGGGGCTAGTCATGCTGTATCGAAACATCGGCAATATCAACAAATAGCTGGAAGTAGTACTACTGCGGATACCGGTAGATACAAAAATAAAGTTGATTTATAATAAAATATCTATACTCTTTTTTATACTTAGATAATGAAGTTGATGAAAATCCAACAGTTCTTCCAAGTCGACTTGCACTAGTTAAAGTAAATAATTATTAAAAGCGGTTTTTTTTTATATTAATTGATTTACTGCAGCCATTACTCAAATATATGATTCCATTGACACTTGTTTATTTCGCGGAATATTTAATCAATCAAGGATTAGTAAGTATACTATTTAATAGTAAATTCACGTCTAAAGTATTATATTAATATTTTTCTTCATATAGTACGAACTCGTCTACTTTCGCAATATTAAGCTAAAACATTCAGATCAATATCGTTGGTAAGTACCTATAGAAACAGCGGAAATGAAGAAAAAAATCTTGTATGTTTAAAATTTATATTCAAGATTAGAAAAGTTTAATTAACCGATAAATTAGTTTCGAATATAGAATTTCATCACCTAAAGTACTAATGAACTTATAGATTACATAAATTCTTTATTTTCAGGTTCTCTGTAACTTATCAATTGGGTGTTTTCCTTTCACGTTCATCTGTAGCTCTCTTTCGAATTCATCATCTGTGGGTTTTACCTATTATTCAAGTAAAATTCTTTTTAGTTTACATATTATTTTCTTTATTTTGTATGTCTATCTCTTCTTAGTTTACTAATTTGGGTCTATTTTTTGCTTGTATCTATCGCACGGCATATATACCAAGTATATGGCTTGTTTTCGGATTAATTGTATTCGAAGGTTTAATTGGTGGTGGAGCGTATGTTAATACCTTCTACAAAATATCCATTGAAGTATGATTTTTAAATCTAATGTACTATATTTCAATTTATATCCTTTAGATTCCTGAACGAGATCGTGAGTATTCAATGGGTGTTGCATCTATAGGTGATTCATTTGGAATAACAGCTGCTGGTTTATTAGCAATTCCACTTCATAATGCAATTTGTCGATAGTTTTCATGACAATATTCGTTTTTTTATGTTTAGCTTTCTGTGTGAAAATTAATTGTTTACAACTATTTTTGATAAAAACCAGTGCAATTCTTCTTTTTTTTTTCATTTTGGTAATTTTTTTAGATGGCTGAAAACGATTTTCAAAATAAAACAGTATGTGTTACAGGTGCCGGAAGAGGTCTGTTATTTGAGTGATTATTTATTTTGTTATATCGAAAGAAAAATATTGTTTAGGTATTGGTAAATCATTGGCTTTAAGACTGGCTGAACTTGGAGCTAAAGTTATTGCAGTTAGTAAATCTGATGAGAATTTAAAACAACTTGTTGCACAAGTAAAATATTTAAATTTTGATTTATTCTATTGAATATATATTTATATGTATTATATTTTAAATAGAATAATAAGATCATTCCAGTATGTGTTGATTTATGTGATTGGAATGCAACTAAAGAAGCTATTAAACCACATCTTCCAATTCAATTATTAGTTAATAATGCTGCTGTTGCTATTCTTGATTCATTTTTAGACGTTAAGCCCGATGATTTTGATTCGTATGTAATAGAATTTAAATCGATATGAAATATTTATATTGTTCTTTTATCTTACATAGATTATTTAATATCAATGTCAAATCCATTATATGTGTTAGTCAGGTATTTTGTAGTTAAAATTATCTAATATAATAATAAGAATAACGATTTTAATAGGAAATAGCACGTGATTTAATTGAACGTAAAATGCCTGGTTCAATTGTTAATGTATCGAGTCAAGCAGCATCAGCAGCACTTAAAGATCATAGTATTTATTGTGCATCAAAAGCAGCCGTTGATGGTTTAACACGTGTAATGGCAATGGAATTAGGTGCTCATCAAGTAAGAGTATCTCTCACATACATTTAACTACGACTAGTTTGTTTGTTCTAGATTCGAGTCAATAGTGTACAACCAACAGTAAGACTTCTACGTTCATAAAGTCATTTTTCATTACTTTTATTTGTTATATATAGGTTGTTTTAACGGATATGGGCCGTATAGGTTGGTCTGATGAAAAGAAAGCTGCTGGAATGTTATCAAAGATTCCATTAAATAAATTTGCCGGTTTGAAAACATTAAAATTGTATTTTCATGAATATTCTATTCATTTGTATAGAAGTGGAAGATGTTGTTGAGCCAATTATCTTTTTACTCTCAAATAAATCTCAAATGATTAATGGCGTTAGTTTACCTATCGGTAATGTAAACTAATTTCATTTTCAAATGAACTAAATATTATGATATAACATAATTCTAATTGTTTTTTCTTTATAGATGGTGGATTTTTAGCCACATAATAACTTACAAACAATAATGGTTCACTGTCATAATTATATTTATCTGGTAGCTTTAGCATGCACTGTTTATTTCGTAATTAACTTGATTTAATTCGATGCAATAATTTTGAATCGTAGTTTTTCTTTTGAAAAGTATTCGTTATTTTAATAAATTTTATGAAAGTTGCGATAGTGAGGAACATATATTGTAAATCATATATCAACGATAGAATGCCTATTATTAAAGACATAGGTAAGGTATGCCATATCAACAGAAGTGTTTGATATATTAATTATGATACTAGCTATAATATGAAATCATCTTGATGATTTAGATGTGAGCGTTAACTTCATCGTTGCTTTGATCCATACTCATTCTCAACATTTCCATCCTTTCTGAATTTGAGGGTGGGTGTGGGTGTGGGTGTGGGTGATATAAGTGCCGGTATGGGTTTGGACCCGAATGAAGTATACACTCACACCCATACCCACACCCTAATATTACAGGCTGAAAAGTTTTATTTGTGGTTATTTATTATAATTATGAAATTATTCCTTTCACCGTTAAATTACGAGATGTAGTCAAGAAATTATTGTCTTCACACTCATTTTTGTGCTAAATTCTAAACTCAGTAAGGTACTTAATGCGGTGAAGTAGATTATTTCATTTTTACTGACCCTAAGGTATATGAAGGTGAGACTGTTTTGCTCTCCCTTACTATCACGACTAGTTGAAAACACGATTGAATTGATAAATACCCGAATTCATCTTTGGTCTTTACATTTATCCACCGAAAGACAAAAAGTAACACAACACTTGCTACTTACTATTGAGTTATAAAATAATTTCCTTCTCTTCGTACGAGAGTGGCAATAGTTTTTTCTGAAAAGGAAAATGCACCAATAATAGCAACAATTATTTGTTCCAATACTGTGAATGTAAAAAACGATAATAGACAACTTTCTTCCGGGAAAGAGTCTAAGGATGAGAATAAATAAGTTTTTGTCTAAGAAAAAAATGTAACAATGACAGCAAAAAATATTCATTTCGATGTTACGAATGTATGAACGAAGATAGACAACTCCTTTTTTGCGTAAAAGACTGAAGTAAAAACAAAATACGTATTCTTCAGCAAGGAGAGTACAGGAATGAGAGCAAGAAGTATTCTTTCCAATATTCACAATGTGAGAACGGTGATGTGCAAATTTGTTTTCTGAAAAAGTGTCTGAAGACAAGAGTAAATAAGTTTTGTTCAGAAAAAAATGTAACAACGGGAGCAGGAAATATTCCTTCCAACATTGACAATGTACAAACGATAATAGACAAGTTTTTTTTTTTGGAAAGAGTCTGAGAACGAGAGTAAATAAGTGGCTTTTTCCGGAAAAAGAACTGAGAAATGAGTGAAAAAAGATTCTTTTAACGAAAAGAATATAATTATGATGATGGACAAGGATTTTCTGAGAAAAAAGTGCAAAAAACACAAACAAAAAACAGTTTTTTTAGGAAGTAGAATGTATGAATGAGAGTAAGTTATGTTCACAGAAAATGCCTGCATGTTTTGCTCACTTTCTGCAACCAAAAATAAAAGTAATCCTTGCAGGATCAGGGATTTTCAGAGAAGAAAAATCTTTCTTCTAGTAATAGGTAAAGCGAAAGTCTAACGAGTAGTATGATAATTATAGCGAAGATGCTCGTAGTGTGTATCTAGCATCTTTAAACATGTTATTAGTGGATTTTTTTCAGCCATGTTTTAGTGTTCCAAAAGCTCTGTAAAAGTAATATTGTTCTTTGTTAATATTTAATTAGAACAAAAATCAACTCTTTCTATTATCTACTGCAGTAGTACTACTACGGTCTGCTATGCTAAACAACATCAGTCTCTTGATACATCTTTTACTCATTATCTTTTTATAAACATACTACCAACAATCGATATAAGATGATTTTACTCAACATCATTTTACTTTTCTTAAGACGTTTAGCTCTCGTTTACTTGTACTGAGAGAACTTTATTAACTAGTAAACGAGTAATATTGCTGATACAAGAAACAGCATACTAGGAAAAAATCGTTGATGCAAGTATATGTTGACATATCATCATTACTATATAAATCATTCCTTTGTTCGCTAATAAAATGGTCTTTAAAACCTATTCTTTTAATCTTTTTCTACAGCATAAGTATGGGAGTACTTGCCTAATTCGACTTATAATATAAATGAAACGAAAAACAATTTATAGGCACACTTTATACCTATAAAAATTATTTTATCGATTTTTCATTTATCTAATTGTGATAAAAAACACTTTACTATAGGTTAGTAAAAGAAAAGAAGAAAGGTTTTTTTAAATCGATTTGTCATTTAAATAAATGTGATAAACAAACATTTTACTATAGGTCAGGAAAAAGAAAAGAAGAAAGGTTTTTTTAAATCGATTTGACATTTATATAAATGTGATAGAAAACACTTTACTTTAGGCCAGGAAAAGAAAAAAAGAAAAGTTTTTTGAATCCATTATCATTGATAGAAATGTTTCTATGATTGCTATAAAACAATATATTAATAGTTTGTTTTATTATTTATTTTCGAAATGAGAACAATCTTCTGACTGTTCATTTATATTATAAGTTGAATTACATATTTCATGAAGTATGTGTAAGTAGCAAATATGACTCACTAAGATAATTAAGTTAATTTAATTTCGTATCGGTTATGATATACAATAGATAATTTAGAATTTAATCACTATTAAGTTTCAATAATTACTTGATTTAAGTTTTATTTCTTTTTTACTTCGCTTCATGCGAAGATAAATCCATAGGGTGTATGACGTCTCGTATTACCCTTTACGGGCATCTCACACCATGATCGGGTGTTCAGAATCAAAAATATTTTGAAGATTTTTCATAGGAGTTCGTAAAATTAACTTTTTTAGAGATCTATGCCGGGAGGTCGGAAATAAACTTTATTTTTGAAGGTTATTAGGGATGTTCAGAAATACTATTTTACATAAGATCGTAACAGAAAAAGTAAGATACGTAGGTGTCGATGTGGATGTAAGTATGGAGTGTAGGTGTGGCTATGAGGGTGTGGATGTAAGACATGAACAAGGTGCACACCCACACTCACATCCACGCCCATACCATCAATATATTTCATTACGGACATCCTGCTTGTTTAATTTAATTTTGTCATTCCGAAATCCTTGACGAAAATTTTGAATCATTTTTTTGTTGAAAGTTCGTAACAGACATCTTCTACGGGAGTTCGGAAAAACGAAGTGGTACGAAACGTCATTTTCCCTTAGCCTGCAAAACGTGTTAAACCAGTTAAATCTTCATCAGCCCAAACGTTCAAACGTGTTAAAGATCAAATTTTCGTAAACTGTTTTAATGCGTTTTTGGTGACTAATGACACTGTTTAATATTTTACATACTGAGATGTTTAAATGTCATTTTTACCGCTTTGTTGTCTGTTTAGGGTTGCATTCTTTAATGTTATGAAAGAAAGGAAACGGTGGCAGCAGTATCTAATGAGAGTATAACTAGTATAAACAGTACTGCTTTACCTTTCAGTCAGTTATACTGTCACTGTAAGTTTTTTTCTAGATTTATAACTCAGAAAGAATTGAACATTTCTATTCTTTGATAAAGAAAACTCTTTACTGATGGCTGTCATCGGAACTCGTCCAAACCAATTCAGTAACCAGTCAACAATAGCGTCGATGTCACCAGAGTTGAATTATGAAGACATAACATTAATTTGGTTAGATGAAAATGTCAATGAAAATATCGATTGTTTGGATACAAAATGTCACCTAAACACCATTGCTAACTATTTGAAAGTGTTTGCAGATCCTCAGAAAACAATCGATTTTATTCGATCAGCACATAATGAACACATATTTCTTATTGTCTCTGGATTGTTCGGTAAAAGCGTAGTGCCACAGATTCATGATGTACAACAATTAAAAGTGATTTATATCTTTTGTTTGGAGAAAGATAAACATGCTGAATGGGCAAATGCGCACAAGAAAGTATCGGGTGTATTTGTAGATAAAAATGAGATGTTTCATCATTTGATTAACAAAATCCGGGCATATGAAAAGAATTTATCCGTAATGAGTATATTCCAAAGAAAAGACACGAATATTGCGGAAAATTCCATTCGAGATTACGAAACTGAAGGTAATATTACACTTATGTGGCTCGAAGTGTTCTTCTACATCCTATTACATTTTCCAATTGATAAAGATCTAGCAAAACGTGATATGATCAACGAATGCCGTTCGTACTACAAAAATGATCGAATAGAACTGAAAAAAATCGCTGAATTTGAGGAAGGTTATTGTCCAGATACGGCTATACATTGGTACACACGTGATTCATTTGTCTTTCGATTAGTCAACAAAGCACTGAGGACGCGAGACATAGATATTATTTTCAAATTTCGATTTTTTATTATAGATCTTTATCAGCAATTGAAGCAACGCCATACAAATTATATTCAATCTTTAACTTTCAACAATTCGAACAACATAATTCGTACGGTGTATCGTGGTCAGCAGTTGGGAAAGAATGAAATAGAAAAACTCAAAGATAGTGTTGGCAGTATTATTTGTCCGACTTCTTTCTTTTCAACTACAGACAACTTTGTCTTGGCGCAATCGTTTGTCGAAGGATGCCCTAATTCGGAATGTGTTATTTTTCAAATCGATATTCCTCAATCGTACTATGATAATATTGCAAGATCTTTGTCGTATGCGCAACCATTTTTAAAATTAGACGAGCTCAGTCAATTCGAGAACGAGAATGAAATCATCTTTGCCATGGGAACATTATTTCGGATTGAATCGTTCGAAGAGTATAGCAAGTTACTCGTTTATTTAAAACTCGAAGGAGACAATGATGAAGTAAATGAGATGTATCATATATGTAAAGAAAGAAACAACAAAAAGCATGACTGGCAAAGTCGAAGGAATGTTGATGATCGAATTCTGTTATTAACTGAACAATTACCAGAATCATGTCGAAGTCTTGTCGCTTTTTATATCAAAGACGGTATGTTAGCTGATGAAAATAACATAACAACTGATAAAACCTTATCGACATATCGAAAAGGATTCGATTTACTGATCAAATGCTTGCCTGACTATTACTATGTCCTTACTATCGCCATGTATTTAAGTGTAGGAAGTTTGTACAGGAACAAAGGCGAACATACTTTAGCCTTGCAATTTGGCGAAACAGCTCTACATATAGCTAAAACTCATTCAGATATTCTATATGATGCCATACTTATTTGTTACAATTATCTTGCCGTACTTCGTTCATTGGAAGACCAACACACAGAAGCAATGTTGATGTACGATCAAATGCTTTCAATTGCAGCCAGACAAAATAATGATTCAGCTCTTGTTGCTATCTACAATCACAGAAGCCTGTTTAAGCCTGAATATGGAGATTATGATTGCGAGCTTCTCTGTTTGAAAAAGAAAGCAGAAATTCAAAGGGAACTAGGTTGTGACAATGTCGCAAACACTCATCTGCTTTTTGGAAATTTATATCAGAAAACAGGTAATTTCCGCGTCGCATTGCAATATTATAAGCAAAGTTTCTTGTGTTCGATACAACAAAATGCATCTACAGAAGATTTAAGACGGACTTATGAACTGATTGGAGATATGTACTTCTACCAACATCATTACATAGCTGCGTTACATGTTGAAATACGAACTCTTCAAGCAACAATTTTATCACAATCGGAACAAGATCAATTCATTCTTTGCAAATACGAAAAGTTGATGCGATCTATTCAACGTTTACTTAAATGGAGTCATCCGATAAAACTGAGAGCCTGTTTTCAATTCATCATGTCGAAGTCACCATCTTCAATAATTTTCAGGAAATATGTCGACAAAATCCGATTTTTATACTATTTCCAATTCGATACTTCGACCTTATTAAAAGCATCTTTGAATAGATTACTCACACAAGTAGTGACGGAGTATCGTCATCGACGTGATTATGAAACATCCTTAAGAAATATACTATGGCAAATCAAACGATTTCTTCAAATAAAATCGACGTGCTTTGCAAAGATCTATCACAATGCACAATTCTTACACAACTTCAAAATCGAACTCAGTGTCTATCAGCAAAATCTTGACTTAGCCCATCAGATGTATTTCTCAAATAATCAAACCAATTCAAGGAAAAACAAAGAATATTCCGCATCTGTTTCATGCATGGCAACCAAGATAGAAAAACTTATTGATGACTTTATTCGTTCTTCTCACATGACTTTATGCGAAGACAGGGCACTACAAAAATCTCGACTTCCTCATCGATCACCATCAAGATATCGATATCGCTTTTGCGGTTGTTTCAAAGATGCAGCTGTTATATTCCGTCGTTCTACAAGACGTTGGAGTCAGTTTTCGGTGATTTAAATATTCTTGAGGGTGTGGGTAATTAGTATGATCGTTCTTCGTCTATAACTGCATCCACATCCACCATCTAGCCACACTCACATGCACCCACACTCCACCCTAGTGCTTAGAAAGAACATGCAAAATACGTAAGCATTGGCAGTTGTTTGACTAGCGCGGTCATGTGTATGTGTGTGGGTTCAATTAACTTGAGTGACATCGCTCTAAAACATAGTCACAGTCTCTCACATATACTCCTCAATTTTCTTTTCAACAAAGTAATTTTTCAGTTCTATTATATTGTATTACATTACAGAGACTAAACAACATCGATCTAACGTTTAAAACATACAAGCTTTTTTAACAACACGTCGAAATTCATTTCTAAAAGTCTTTGCCGTTGCAAAATAAACATAGAAGCTTAAACAGGTTGGTAGAAACAAAAGTAGAACAAATAAATTATAAATAAATAATTCAACAACTAGTCTCTGATAAGATTTTTCATAATTGCGTGTGACGACTGCATATACTTGAAAAACAGATGATGGGATTTGACATGAGACAGTCACTAATACTTGTGTAAGAAGCATAACAATCAATTGACGTTCTTTCTCATTAGGACGATATTGCAAGATATCATTTATTGGCAGAACTGTATTGAGAAAACGAATTAAATTGGTTAATGTGATGAACCTATCAAAAGAATAACACATTATTTATCAAAGAATCGTTATCTCTTGAAAAGAGACTGAAAACTTACCCTAAAATGATCAATATTATCGGTGGTAGAAGTCCATAGCTAACTGCAAAAAAGACAAAAATAAAATTATTGAAAAAATTGCCAGGTAGTGGCGTGCAAATTGGTTGTCCAGTTGGACGTTGTTCAATATCAGTATAGATCAAGGCAGGAATATTGAACAGTAACCAGAATAGTGTTACACCACAAATAGAATAAACAGCCACTTTGACTGAACTATACTGACGAATAATCAATCTTCTTGAAGTCGCACAGGTACGATCGAATACCGCTAAAATAAGAAAAGCAGGTAGTAAGTTAATTGTTACGTAAATTATGTAAGTGCGAATTTGACAGGCAGTCTGTAATTGTGTGCCAAGATCAGTTGAGAAGCCAATGCTAAGTGAAGCTGTGAGTGCAACGAAATCAACCCAACAGATACTAACAATAGTATAGGCTAGTATATAAATTGAACATGGATTTGTACGAAGATAAGGTTGGAGGAAAACAATTAAATTAAATAGGTTTCCTACTGTGCCAAATGCTATAAATAATGGCAACAAATAGTGATGCAGACAATACTGAGCAGTGTTCAGAGTAATCAAGAGATTTTCTGTTGGAAACGACATTCTGCTTCGTGTTTTACTTCAGATATAAAAATACTAGATTCTCAAACAAAAGAACTTTTCTTTTATATGTGTCTATATGAAAGATATATTCACTCTTTCTTCTGCAGTGTGTAGCAGCTGTATGGATGTGTCAACAGAATTTATTTAATAAAAGAGACTCATTTTTTCTCTCAAAAAAAATCTCTATAGTAATTATCATCTGAGGATAATAGAAACTTCAATTAACTTTGAGATGATTATGATACAAGCTTATTTTTCTGAAACGGTATGACGTCTTCGATAATAACTTAAGCGCTAAATGGATCATTTGCTTCAAAACAAGACGTAGGAGTTTATATGATAATGTGTTGCATTAGAAAATGAAACATATCACACGATGTTGTGTATGGGTATGAATATTAAATTTGACAATCACACGCACACATATCTCACTGTATCAAATCAAACTATTTCTTTCATTGTTACATGACGTTTTGTTGATTAATTATAATGTTAAGTCTAGAAATCAATTTTTATGGTCACTTATGATGCATTAGTTATGTTTTTAGTTTTGTCTAATACTGCCTGAAACAGATGTATACAATTAAACGAGAGTATGACCGAAGAAATCGGTTCGTGAAGAATAGTATTTGTTTATTTAAGAATTATGATACAATATCGAAAATGATAAAAATAAAATGAATAACTTCTTATTCTTGGTAGAGATGGTAATAATGTTCAGCTGATCTTCAGAAAATATTTACGACTCTATGGTCAGTAAAAACCTTGCCCACATTGTTGTGGATAATAATTTGATCCTCCCTGTTGTGAATTATAGCCTGGTCCACCTGGTTGTGGGTAGTAATTTGGTCCGCCTTGTTGTGGATAATAACCTGATCCCCCTTGTTGCGGGTAATAATTTGGTCCACCTTGTTGTGGATAATACCCAGGTCCCCCTTGTTGTGGATAATAACCTGGTCCCCCTTGTTGTGGATTATAACCTGGTCCACCTGGCTGCTGATAATAATTTTGAGCGGATCCGTACTGATTTTGTTCGTAGTTAAAAGTTCCACCTGGTCCGTATTGTTCATTAGCGATATGATGTGCTTGATCAATAGCACGCCGTTTGGCCTTTTCTCGATCAAGAAAATCGAGTCCTTTCGTTTCAAAAAGTCTATCAACCTCGGCGGCAGCAAAACCTGCAAGCATTTCCTTCATCAACGGATGTGATACTTTTTCACCTGTACTACGAACATGATCTTCATAAGCTTTCATGGCTAAACAAATAAAAATTATACATCTAATTTTAGTTTTCAGCTTTCGATACAAATCTCGATTTAGTTGAATATGATATTATAGTTCTCAATGAATACTGATCAACGACATCACTCGTGTCTGGAATGCATTATCTATAAGAGTGTTCTAAGGTGAGCAGTCTACCGTCACTATAAACTTCGTAATTTAACGAAAAATGACCGCATGTAACGGTATTGTTTTAAAAATGCATTGAGAACGTTTTCCCACCTGTTTTTCATGATACTAGATGAAATGTTTAAGCTTTTTTCCATAGAAATATACATCTAAGTGTGCTAGATATATTAATTAAAAGATGAAATCAATTGCTTGAATACTCAAGTATCTGGACCTGTAACAATATCTTAATGTTGAATAGAGCGCTATTTTACTCTAATAAGTAATATATATTCCAAAAATTTCAGTAGATCACAAAAACTTATGAAAGAACATTTCATATAATATTGAAAACAGACCGCTCGCTTTAATACACTCGTATAACTAATGCAATCGAAATCTAGGTGATGTCGCTGATCAACAGTCGTTGAAAACTATATACACACAAGTTTTTAAAGTTTACAACTCTTCTTCTCGTTAAGATACCATGTAGATTAGATAGTGATAAAAGGTTTTCTTGAAACGACTATAAAAAAGAACATGAATCTAACCTGCAAAACCTGCTGCACCACCGATCAGTTCATGTGTCCATGATGCTTTATGGTGAGGTTGTTGCATATTGTCTCCATAGTTTTGATAATCGCCACCATAATTATTTTGTTGTTGATATACCTGATCATAAGCGTTTTTACTATGACCCAAACCCAAAAGATCAAGAAGAAACGCCATTTTTTAATTATAAACTTGTAAGTGTCACACCTTCTTCAAAACAGTGAATGCGTAAATGTGCGTTAGTTTTTCTTTGACAACAAATTACAAGCGAGGCCAGAAAAAAAATTCTTTCATTTATTAGTCATTGTAAAGAGCAAAAATGTCGAGTTCAACGTAAAAGTGCATTCAAAAGAAAGAAGAAAAAAATACTTCGCATTTCTTATGATGACGCTGAGATATTCATTATGTCGTCATCCTTTCCTCGCGACGACAACAGGACACCTCCACAATCCCAAAGAAAAAATATCGGAAAAAGATATGTAGAGAAAATACGGCTTTATGACGCATGAAAAAATTTCGTTGTACGTCACAAACAATACTAAAGTAAATGATTAATTCATTTTATTTTTTCTATTTTGAAAAAGACAGTTTCAACCTCAATCAGTATATATTCATCGATTTCGATAAATAATAAATTTAATGTATCCTGATCTTTTTCAATAGTCAGATATAATATTTTATTTCACAGATGTCGTTTTTGGATTGAGTAAATTTTAATATCTATCAGCTAGTTTATTTTTATGAAAATGAATTTCTATGTAATGTAAAACTACTTCCAAACAATAAAAATATGTTTCTAAGTACAGAAATCAGATGCCCGAATTTGGGTTGCAAAGACACCGAAGTATACTTATTACAACGATGAGAACCGCAGCGCCGATACCAATACCGCCACAAATATAAGCAGCATTAAGACTAATAACAGGAAGTATACGCATACGACCACCGCCAAGAATTAAGCAAAGAATAGCACTAACAATTAAAACGCCCATGAGAATAGCAACACTCGTTTCGTAATGATCACCAATACAACGACGAAAACGCGCGTGTCTAGGAGGTAGTGGTACATCTTTTGGTATAAACGTTTCTGGCGCGTCTAAACGAAAATATTGAATAGTTCTTGGTAATAAAGTTATAAATCAAATTTATTTTGCACAATGACATACTAGCCTATATTTAATCTTTTATGAATATTATTGAAAATCAGAATATCAGTGGAGATATTCTATAAGAATAATGGAAATCGCATATTTGACTGTAATGAGATGTTTGCTCAAGTTTTTAGTTTTTTCGAGTGAGCAATATATTCGAATATTAAAGAATCTGTCCTAATTAGAACGGTATGGCATCGAAGTCTTTCGAGATTGATAGAATAGTGAAAGAAAAATTGATTTTTATAGTCGAATTGGTAAGATCGTCTTTGTCACACGACAGTGTATCGGAAGAGGATTATTTTTTTTTGTTGAGCAGTTAAGTATAAAAGTAACATGATTTTAGAAACGATTTTGATCTGGCACCTTGGTCCATACTACATGTTGATTTATCGAATACAAAGTTCAATTTCATAAGTAATTAGTCAATTAAAAACATTCGTTCTTCTGTATGTTGGATTTTAATCCATCTTTTATGTAAATGATATCTTAGACCTCATCTAGAAATATTTACTTGGTACTGTTTTATAATGTCCTTGAAATGGTTGATTTTCTTCTTGATCCATAGCACTCTCAGTTTGTTATTACTTCTTTTGTTCTTAGAGTTGGTGATGCTTAGTATTGATCTGAACCAGCAGAGAATGTAACAGTTCAAATGCACATTTTGAATAACTTTTAATTTTTTCTAAAATATTATTAACACAATTACAAAGCAATTACGAATCCCTTTCAAAAGTTTTTTTTTATTCGTGTATATACACACCAGAAAAAAAGCGAAATATGGATGAAATCGAAGACAATCAAAATAAGAATACTACAGTGTTATTGATCTGCCTTCAGCACACACTATTGATGTGTAATTACAGGGTATGAATGTTGACGAAAGATCGTGCTGAAGAGCGATTAAAAGCATATTCAATATTTTTCTTTCTATCGCGGGATGAAGAAGGAGGAGTGCATACAAAGCCAATTAATGCATCAAGATTTTTCATGAGTAATCAATATAAGAGAAAGAATAATCGAATAACCACATTCTTAAGATTGCGAATTCACTTAGAAAAACCTGAAATTCTTACCCAAGATATTCTACGTCATAATGTTCTTTTCAACGTATGTAATGTGTTTACAATACGAAATGTAAAAAAAAAAAGAAAAACTATTGAAGCATAAATATTGAAGAAACGGGCAACGTGTGAAATCGTCCTTCTCCTCCTATTATTATGATGCAGAATAACATGGAAATAAATAAAAGTATATAATGACTGTAATCAGTATAGATAAAATTTATTTATCTATTTCTTTTATTAATATTTTAATAATTTTTATATATAGAACTGAAAAATATGCTTTGAATGTACTGCAAATGTTTTTGGCTGAAGTCACACAATATTTCGTAACCTCTATTAAATATAAAAGAGTAACTTTATTCAACACAGCTATTTATTTCGAATTGGCAACAGAGGAACAAAAAAAAATCTGTCAGACTAAAGCTTTTTTCAAAAACAAATCATAATTACTTTTTGTTTATGCTTGATTATATTGTTATACTGGAAAGTGCTTACATGATGATTTATAATATGAAAAAGGGGAAAGATGAAAGTGTTACAGCCGAAAGCGACAAAATAATGCTCTACATTTCAAAATAGTTATGACGATTATGCGTATATTCTTTGAAGAGTGTTGAAGCGATAAATAATAGTAAGAAACGAAAAAGAAAAACAAATTAAATATTTTTCTCTTTCTTTCCTCTTAGTTCGTCTCAACGAAAAGTAGTCACTTCAAAAAATATGATTCATCTCTATCTAGTAATGAGTATTGTTAATTTCGCTGTACATTTAAAACGTTAGTCAAAACAAATTTTACTCAATTCAGATACAACTCTCACCCTTAATTGGTCTTGTGAATGCGCTAATATCATATGTTAAGTAGAATCGTTTTTCCTCGTGAGATTTTCCGACAAAGGAGTTGTTGAACTATTTCTAATATATATCAGTTTCAAAACGCTATGTATGTTTATTATAGATGGACGATTCTTCTATGGGTGACTATACATGCTAACACATCTATGAAGCATTATAAATGCCACATAACGAACGCCTATATAGACTATAGGCATCGACTAAGATCTCTATTCATTCATAGGCTAGTCCATTCTTCTATCGACAATGTATCATTTCATTGTCGTAACAGATATATATATAATACGAGGGAATAGATGAACAACAATCAGTTCAGAGATAGCACAACATTTCTTATTACAGTATTCTCCTTAATAAAACATAAACAAAAAGAACTAGCAAACAGTAAGTTTCAAATTATTCATATGATTTATTCGAATATTTTTTTTTGAATAGAAAATGTATAAACAACTAGAATTTTTTCGTAAACATGAAATGAATGAAGTGAAAAGATTCATCAAAC
>CAJNOI010000245.1:89202-113238 GCA_905250115.1 Adineta steineri
AAAACATTGTATTCATTTCGTTAATGATGATAATCAAGATGTAAATGAAACAAATATACCTAATCAAAAAACAACAAAACTCAATAATAATAACGAATGTCGAAAAAAACGTGGTATTTTTGGTTTCTCTTTTTTTTGTTTATTTTAAAAATCTATTCATTAAAATACATTTCACTTATTCTTTATTTAAAAAAAATTCCTTTTTCTTTCTTTTTTGTAAAATATCTTTTTTATTACATAATAAATTATCATAATATTAAATTTGAATTAGTATTTACACTTATATTAACTTTTGGATCACATTCAACTTTTTTAACAATCTATTTATGCAAACATTATTATATGTTCTATGTCCTTTAGCTATTGCAAGACGATTTTATGTTAAACGTACATATTCAGTACGACGATCACGTCATTTAATATGTACATTACCAACATATTCTGAAAGAAAATTTACATGTAATGTGAATAATATTGAAAATAAGAATTAATTTAGCTAAACAAAAAGAATATCTTCAAACATTTCATCGTTTATATTTACTATTTATTTATATTGTTATTGTATGGATACCTCTGATTTTACTTTGTATATGTAATTCAATTCTTATATATTTGTCTTTAGAATATCCTGAAAATTTCACATAAAAACAATGCTCCTTTTTCGAGATATTCAGCTTTCAAAAAATAGTTGCTTGTCACAAGCATTTCACTAGATTTTTGTTTATTCGAGAACCCAATACCTCGTCAAAGGAATATCGTTTTTGTATGAATGCTTTAGGATATTCTAAAGACTAATATAGCCATCTATAATCAAATTTTTAGGTCAAAACTCCGTTATTTGATCTTTCGGTACAGACTTAAAAACCACTAGGAAATTCATTAAACCGATCATAACTCAAGGTATAAGTCGAGTGGACACTTCGGATACTTCCTTCGTTAGTCCTCTGCTCAACATCGAGAGAAAAGTTATTCAGAAACAGCAATATCTTCAATAAGAACAACGTTTGTTTTCCATCTAAGTGCCCTCGCTTGAATAACTACAATTATGTTGTTGCGTTTCATACATTAAACTTCTATTTTTATAACAAAAAACGTTTTTACTACTGAGAGCATTATAATTTATTTTTTGCACTTAAAGAAGAGCGTGGAGGAGAAAATATTGCTGGATGTGGATGAGTCAATAGAAAGATAATATGATATCCATCCCACGCCCTTCACGAAATACAAAATATGCCATTTATTCTGATCCACCTGTTGTTAATAAATAGTTCCTTTTCTTATCTCATAATATTGTTTTCAATTATCTGAGTAGTACAAAGAACATCCTAGTAGACCTTTTCTTGCTCTATGAGATTTTTTAGCATTTTATATTAACAAGAACAAAGCACATAGATATTTTGTCGTTTTCTGCTCTACTATGTTTTTCTTTATCATTAATGCTATTTTCTTTCCTATTTTTATGTTAAATAGATAAATGTCCTTTTTCTATTTTGTCTTTTTCATAGAGATGAGTGTTTTTCTGCAAGATTTGAGATAGATGTATTTCATACGCTAAGATTAGTTTTTATAACATAGTCATTATTCTTTGGTATCCATCATTATAAAGACATTTTCTTTTCTCATCTATTAACATCACGGAAGCAATCTCAATTACCATTGATCAAATTTAAGGTGAGTGAACTTTATAGCTGTTCTATTCTTGTGCTATTACTTTTAAATAAATCATACTGATCATAACATCTTCGGATATTGATTGAGAAGTGGCACACAATTTCTCGTTTTAGTACTTGCGATAATTAATATATTATTATAACGAGAAATTTTATGAAATTTATAAAATAATATGCACTACTATCAATACAATGCGAAAATATCGATGTTTTCTTTTTATCCTGAATCAGTTTTTTTCGAACTACGTGATACTTTTGTTGTGAATTAAAACATTTTGGTTTCTGCTTATGAGACCGGAATTATTTATATTATATAGAGCTGTAATCAGAATAAACAGCTGTTCAATCAATACATTCTTTGGGTCTGTCTCATGTTCTATAATTAGTTTGAATTCGAATTTATTTTACACTTTTCTGGTAAGGTTTCTAAAAATGAGTACTCTCTTTTGATAAGATTTCATATAAAAGAATCAGTTATCTGTGACTAATAACAGTAATGTATTTATTTCACATAGAATTAATCGCTTGAATAAGCACTTTTTCTTTTCAACAATTTAATAATAATCATTAAAATACTTCTAATGTCTTCTTTCATAAACTTTGCACTCACGTTGCTAAGCATTTATCATAATAATAAACATTATTTTTTTTTCAAATTGTTGATGGTCATTTGTTTACGCATCTCACCCTTAAATGTTATGAAACCAACGATTGCATGTGATCCATGTTCTGAGAAGTAAATCATTCTCGCATGATCTAACATTTGCTCCTTTCTCTGATCTTCTCTCATGCGACGTATATAAAGACACAATTAATAATTATATTTTATAGTTCACTACTATTCGAAAGCGAAATGTCGTCACCAAACACAAGCACTGCAAGCGTCGATATTGATGCTATCGAGGCTGTCAAATACAATACAGTTCTGTTTGTTGAAGTCTGGAGCTTCGTAATATTTTTCCTTGGTACAGTTGGTCATATCTTAAGTATATATGTGTTTACACGCCGCTCACTTCGATCAAATGCATGTTCACAATATTTTTTGGCGTCAGCAGTGGCCGGTTTGGGCGTTGTCTATATTAATATACCTCTACGTTTTCTTCAATCTGTGTTCAATATTGATGTTTTTGCAAGCTCAGATGTAATGTGTAGAATTTTAAATTGGCTTTTAAATTGGATAAAGTAAGAAAAAAGCTTGTACAAACTACAAATGAATATTTTCTGTCTTGTTTTAGAGCCACACCACTATGGATTGTTGTACTTGCTTGTGCCGATAGGTTAGTATGATAATCCATTAATTAAGATAGTTCTAGAGCAGAATCTCTGCATATAGTTATAGTTGAAACTATTTTTTAGCTTAAGAAAGAGTAAAATAACACTTTTCCAACTTTAGTTAGGGGTTTCTTGAGTCTGAGACCCTATTGATCAGGCAGGTTAAGTATTGATTTTACTTTGAAATGATTACAAAATTCATGTATCTTACATAGGTTTCTGAGCAGTTCATCTTCTGCTACTACTCGTGGATGGAGTAGTACTCGTGTTATTATTCCTGCTACTTCGGTTACGATTTTTCTTGTTGGTCTGTCTTATATATATCTCCTCATCTATTCACGTGGAATCGCAGGACCAGCCTGTATTATACTTCCAGAAACTTACAGAGTATTTAATAACATTTTTAATTTAATCGTTTTTGTTATGGGTCCATCTGGCAGCATGTTGACTTTTGGGTTACTTACCATACGAAATATTCGTCAAAGTGTGAAACGAGTTCTACCTAATAATATTCCTATTCAAGCTCAACTTCAGACTCAAAACAAACCGCAATAAGGTCAAAAGACAACAGATCGACAATTGATACAAATGATGCTCATGCAATGTACCTTTTTTATTCTAACATCAAGTCCAAATGTAGTCTATTTCTTTTATTCTACGGCAATATCTGATGGGGTTGTGAGTGCTCTGCAAGCAGCCAGACTCAACATGTTTATGTCCATGGCCAATTATGTAGCTCTTACTGGTCCTTGCATGAGTTTCTACATATTTACATTATCAAGCCAATTATTCCGTCGTGAACTCATACTTTTGTTTTGGCGCCTGTGGCGAACAGTGCAAAGAAATTGAGGTGACCACAACTAATCAAACACCAAACAATTATCCGATTTTGTTGTTATAAACAGATAAACAAAGATGAAACAACCATATATTTCTACACTTCTTTGTATCACTTTTTACTTCTAATGAACAAAGTTTATTAGGTATTTCTGTATAAATAGTGTTATTATATGTTGTTGTCACAGACTTGTTGGTCTTCGCAACAATTGGTCTTTTTCAATTAGAGATATGCAGGACACTAATTTTTGTAGGTGTGGGTGAGTGTATGGGTGTCAGTGTGGACATGGGTGCCTTTCCGAATAGACGAGAGAAGAGACATCCACACCCACCGTCAAGACAGGGTATGACTAAAGTCAGAGTATTGGTGAGGATGTGTGAACAAGTGCATTAAAGATATATTAGATATTTACATCCTCAATTTCATGTCCCTCAAATGTTGTGTCTACTAAAATATTTCGATAATCTGACTATCGAAAATTACATTTAGATGAATAACAAAACTCCCTCTATCTCATCAGATTTTTTTTGTTTTTCGTAGAGATTTGTCTTGCACTAATATGAATACAGTCTCATATCGACGATTTTTAATTACACAGAACTTAAATCCAAGTTATTTCATGAATTCTTTTTCTCTTTCTTCTCAATAATATTTTTTGTTTGTTGTTGATCTTGAATGTCTGTTTTTAATCTTTGCACATTCTTTCACAATAAAATGTGTAGATGAAAAAAAAGAGAATAGTGACAAATCTTGTTACTCTATATAACAAACTAAACGGATTGTTCCGCGAAAAGAACATTCAGTCTCACACACACATACAATACCGTCCGAGATTCATAAACTATCAGGATCTTTTTAAGTCATTCAGTTTAAATAATTTCATTCTGGTAAGTTTTACATTTAAATCATTGGAAAAAAGAAAATGTGTAAGTTTCGTTAGTTCTGAACTCTTGAGGATTTCTGAACTTCTAAACCAACTGGAATCGACGGAACTCAAAGAATATAACAGGTTGTAGATGTGGATATGAGTAAGATATTCTCATCCACACCCACACCGTCTCGATGAATACTCTGCATTCCTTCGACTCTCAGCTTTCATAGATTCAGAGCATGCTTACACCCCTTAACATCTATACGACATCTGAGTTCGACACTCTCGATTTTCATCGAAGTTTCTTCAATTTTCAAAGGTTCCTTAGGTCTTAGGTCTTTCAGTTTCATGACTTTTTGATATTCTTACAACTCACACAAACCAGTTGTTCGCTTTAGCGAATTTTGTCAAATCGGTGAGATTCTTGATGGTGTCGGCGTGGGTGTTAGTGAGAGTATGGGTGAGCTATGTGATGTTAGACACCTACATTCATATCCTCGCCTACATCCACAGCAAAATCCACACCATCATCCACAATCACACCTAAACGCATACCCTCATCGACACCCACACCCACACCCACACCCTTATTTAGAATAATTACTCATGTTCCATACTGCTTCTAGTCTCTAGTATTCGCTCACATCCGCTCTCTCGTCATAACAACGACATGAAAAATCTAGAAATCGAAGTCATTGAATTCATTTAAATGAAATGTTACTGCAAATAAAAATATAAAAAATAAGTCTTTTCTTATAACGTGTGTTTTAGGAGCCGTTGAAAATTACAAACTTTTCTAGTTCAGCATCATCTTGAGTTACCTTGACACCTTCTGGATTCTTAGTACCAAATTGTTTGATCAGCTTTTCATATGCTGACTCTTCATGTCCTGTGAATATTAGGCAAGTCTGATGAAAACCAAGTTCACGGGCTTCATGTATTAGTCGAACGCCTGCTGTGCTAGGCAAGCTCTCATTCGTTCGCTTCATATCAGTGACGATGCGAAATGTGTTGCTATTTTTGAGTCGCTGCCCGAATTCCGAGCGAAGAAATGTTAGTGCTGATTCTGTGTTCGATTTAGGAACGAAATGGACGTTGACACGAGTTCCTAGAGTACTGGCTTTTTCCATATGCCGTTTGTTTTCCCAACCTCCATCAAAAATATTATCATCAACCCACAGCACTACATATTTGCTCAGTCCAAGTTCAATCTATTCGATTAAAAAATCTTTATTAGTTAACTTATAGAAAAAGCATTTTACCTGTCTCAAAGATATTCGATTTTTTCTGCTTTTTTTATCGTACTCAACATGACATACGAGGAAGGACGAGTGTGGTAAGAAAAGAACTTCATCTTCTTCTTGATCACAATTCGAGAAGTATTGTATGCTTCGACCAGTAAGTGAATATATCTTAAAAACTGTGTTACGTCCCTCGAACCATTGCATGTTTTTTCCGCCCTTATCGGCGCTGCTGAACTGAAACCATGTCACAATTTCACCAGCTTTATAATCTTCTAGGTCTTGGTCGGTTAACTGCACGTATCGAACCACCTCGCCCCAGTAAAAATCGATATGCGAGAGGCCTTTAATAAGATAATACATAATCATGGCTGCCTTACCATCGACTCTAGCTTCGTCCGAGTAAAACTGTTCCTGTTTGGTTAATCGTCGAATGGCAAAATTCGCCTCCATACTCATTGCCCAGCTGTATGCACCTGTGTAGAATGCGATAGCAAAAGCGTACGCTTTTGCCTCATCTTGAGAAAGTCCTCTGTCCATGAAATATGCACAAGTTGAACTACTCTTTTTGGTGTGCACTTCGATATCTTTAGTGTTGTCGTATGTACTGCAAGCTTCCACCAGATTTTGAAACGATGGTGTTTTACCATCTTTCATTAATTTTTCCAGAGTCGGTCCGAAGTCATCTTCGATCAAGGCAAATTCCTCACGTTTCTCCATCAATTGGGTGACATTCTGGTAGAGGATGGCGTGTTCAAGATGATGTTCGACGATTTCCGAATTATGACTTTTCGAAGATGGCAATTTTTCAAAATTAGGTATCTTACCGACGGGCTGCAAATACATGGCGTGTGCAACTTGACGTTTAGCAGTTTTTGTTTCACAACTTGTCGAAGATGAGATGTTTTCAGAAATAGGTACTTCATCGCTGGAATCCAAATACTTTGGTTTTCCATATTTGTTTTTTTTTCTTTCGTAATCATCTTTAGCTACTTGAACATTTCTGATCACGTCCATGTGACTGTGCCGACTTTGAAAACGCTTTGCTTCGTCTTCCGATAACATGTATGTTTCCTTTTCTTTCTTGGATTTGAAGAACGGCATTGCTGAAAATTTTTTCTCTAGAAGAGTATGGCACTTATTTAAGTGCTGAGCAACTTTAAATGAAAACTAAGTAAAAAGTTCTATTTTTACTAAGTAATTTATATAAATTTTCAGTAAAACAGTTGGGTTCTAGGTAAAATATTAAAAAATGCTAAGTAAATAAATAGTTTTTGCAAAGTAAAAACTCAATTTTTGTTAAGTAATAAATACAGAAATGTATAAGTAAAAAATTTGATTGAACAGTTAATCGATTAGCAATGCTTTGGTTGCTTTTCAGGTTGGGTGTGGTGCGAATGTAATACTCACACCCACCCATCCTCAAAAATTGCTACCGTGTATGTATAGAAAACTGGTGTTAGATGAGTAACTTGACTAGTCGGTTGGATCAGAACTTATATCAGTATACTTAGATCACACATTATTTATTTGTAAAAAACACAGACTATATATAGAGGAGTGGATGGTACATTCTTGGGAAATATCCATGGAGTGATAGAGGTAGAGCGGATGAAATAAATTTGAATAAACATAATATATATATGACGGTAGTGGATTTAGGGGGAGATAATAAAGACTATCGTCCTCCCTTCCTCAAAAATTTTTTTTTGACGTTTTACAGCAAAAATAAACGAAAAAATAGGTTCAAACGGTGACCAGACAGAATGTCGCAGGACAAATCGTCGCGGACAAATCGTTGCGGACAAAATGTCGCATGGACAAATGGTCGCAAGACAAAACGTCGCATGGACAAAATTTTGCAACAATAGGCTTTCGCACCACAGGGTGTAGGCTTCGGTGATAATGAGGGTAAGACCTTGGGTGAGGGTGAGGATAAGGATGTCACTAAAGATCATATAGACTCATGACGGCACTCGCATGTAAATCTATGTTACATTCGTGTTCGTCCTCCCCCCCCCTCCACCTATGTTCACGCTTGCCGTCAGGTTAAACGCTTCCATGTAGGATTTGTTATAACCCCGGTCTTATTGGCAATCTCACGAGACTGCGAATCTTTTGCTACGGGTTCTGGTAACTTTCGATAGCTTGTCAACCTATTTGGAAAATTCCGACAGGATTCGATAGCTGGATCGCTTCCTGCAAGCAGCTACAACTACCATACCTACGGGATACTAATGTATCTATAATATCATCTACTGATCAGAAGTCCTTTTTTTATCAGAATATACATTTCATCGTTATTCTGCTGACAAAGCCTCTCGTTGCAACATTTTGTCCATCAGACATTTAGTCAGCGACCATTTGTTCGCGACGTTCTGTCCTAGTGCCGTTCAAACTACTTCGATTGGACTCAAAAAATAGTTTCTAGCCGAAATCGCTCCTCCCCCTATTCAGATCGCGCCCCTACCTTCCATAACCCTAGATCTGCCACTGATATATCAAAAGATGCCAAGTAGAGAAAGAAAAGAAAAACTGAATATATGTGATGGACAAGAACGAAAGGATCCAAGTATATGTAATGCGTATAAAAAAGAAACAAAAGAACAGACGAAAAACAACGACTTGTCTGTCATTTATTTTTACTTATCAAATTTATGTTTTTTACTTGCTAAAACATGTTTTTTACCGAGAAACTCAATAAGTTTACCTAATAATTAGGAATTTAACATATATATTAATTAATATTTTAAGAGAAAATTTTTATTATCGAGAAATATTATTTTAAATGAGCATTCAATAAATTTATCGAACATTTAACTTACTTAACGAGTATGTAAAAATTTCACTTAGCAGAAATCAACTTAGCATTTATATCTTTTTACCTGGTGCTAAAATAGACGCTCAAGAATATATATTAAACAAATTCTAAGCTGCAGTTTAACGAATTTAGTGTGACTATAACTCTACTCATCTACTAAATTGAAAAGTATCGTTCGGCTCTGCTGCTCAATGCAAAACAAATCGAAATTTACGCACTAGTTTCGATTTTTGTCGCAAAATGATCACAATAGGTTTATTATTCTGAAGAATTACCTATTTGTTACTGTCTTCCAATCAGACAACTTTTGAAAAAAAAAACGTTTTCAGGCATACAGAGCGCACATTTTTCTGCGTTAAAAAATTTTTTTGGAAGAAAAGGCAACCTTGTAGATACTTACGCTGTGAAATTCATTTTTTATAAAAAGAAATTGTTTTTACGCGGAAAAATTTCTTTCTTTTCAACGCTTGTCTGACTGGACCGTTCTGATTTGTTACGATCAAAAAAATCTCGCAAAATGCACTCGAAGAAAAAATGAGTTTATGCTTAGATGATGACAGAAAGTTGGCGGTGGGTGAGTGTGGGTGTGAATGTGGATGTGAGAGTGGGTGTGGGTGTTGGTGTGAAAGTGAGTGCGGGTGTGAGTGTGTGTGCATTTGGGTGTGGATTTGGGTGTGGGTGTAGGTATGTTTGTAGATTTGGATGTGGGTGTAAATCGTTCGCTTTCATCCACACCTACTTGCATGGGGGTTCGACGCTATATTTTGGGAAATATACTTTGTCCTTTGTGATAGAATATTTTCAGAGGGTTTGATGGGCGTATTCAATCGTACGTGGAGTCCTAATAGACATACTTTTTCAGTACTTTCGCTTCTTTTTCTTATTACTATATAAATACAACAAACAGTCAATGTTTTTCACAAGCAACAGTCTTTCATATACAACAATAGCTAAACAATAAAATACTATGCTGCATAAATATCTTAGCTTTCTTCTTGAGGGTGGGTGGGTGTAGGTGTGGATGTGAGTTGTATTTTGTGATCTAATACTCACACCCACACCCACACCCATATCTACCCACACCCTCGTCGCATGTATAGCACAAAAAGAACAATGAAAATGTAGTCAATAATGAATTGATCGACTGTGTCAGCAGAAATCTACTCAGTATCTAAAACTACGTTCACTTCTTTTCTAATTGCATTCACAACTACCTCAACTCTTCATCGACTCAAAGGGAATCGAACAAGCAAAGATCGATGATTATTTTCATAAAAATAAAACTGGAACGTTTAATAAATGGAGAAAATAATTTTTATTCTATGTACTGCGTAATTAGAGAGAATTCCAACACAAAAAGGTGTATACTCATCAGGCATTGTCTACGTGTATGCGTTCACTGAATGAGACACCTCTATATAACGAACACCTTCTATAATAAACGCGTTTTCAACGGTCTCCTTGATGTTCATCTCAGGGAGGCTTTACTGTATATACAATTTCGTAGTATACTATGATTTTCAGTCAACTATCACAAATATCACTATAAAAATACATTACATAAACAGCGGCAACTCTCAATAAAATCGAATCCCAATTACATTTGTTAGAACACACACCGCAAATAAAGCGGCCTTTTTATTAATATTTTGTGATGCTAATACACAACATAGAAATTCATTGATAGTTTTTTAGTAGTAATTAGTATATTGTCGACGGTAATATTTAATATTCTGCCTCTCTTTTGTTCGATTCAATGAACACATCGATTTCCTCCTGGAGTGTACAACTTATCCGATTCCAGTTAAGATCAAATGTGGTAAGTGTCTGAACGGAAAAGTGCAGATAGAAACATGAAATAGATGAGGAAGCGAATGATAGCTACCGCATTAATTTGAAAAACATCTGCCAGATGCTGTGCTCCAACATCTGTGATTTCATTGCCATAGAGATTTAATGTGGTAAGTGTCTATATGAAAAGTGCAAATAGCTAAATGAAATAGATGAGGAAGAGAATAACAATCACCGTATTAGTCCGTAATCCGTCTGCTAGATGCTGTGCTCCAACATCTCCGATTTGATTGCAGTTGAGATTTACGGTAGTAAGTGTCTGCATGAGAAAGTGCAGATGGATATATGAAATAGATGAGGAAGAGAATAATAGGTACCATATTAGTTTGTAATGCATATCTTATATGCTGTGCGCCAACATCTCCGATTTGATTGCAGTGGAGATTTAATGTGGTAAGTGCCTGTATGAAAAAGTGCAGATAGATAGACGAGAAAAAGAATGATAGTTACCGTATTATTTCGTAATGCATCTGCTAGATACTGTGCACCCAAATACCCGATTTTATTGTCCAAGAAATTTAACTTGGTAAGCGTCTGTGTGACAACGTGTAGATGGAAATATGAAATAGATGAGGACGAGAATGATAATTACCATATTACTTCGTAATGCATTTGCTATATGCCGTGCTTCAACATCTCCGATTTCATTGTTGCTGAGATCTAATGCAGTAAGTATCTGTATGGAAAAGTGCAAACGGATATATGAGGTAGACGAGGAAAAGAATAATAGTTACCGTATTAGTTCGTAATGCATTTGCTACATGCTGTACTCCAACAGCTCCGATTTCGTTGTTGCCGAGATTTAATAAGGTAAGTATCTGTATGAAAAAGTGTAGATTGATATATGAACTAGATGAGGAGGACAATGATGGTTACTATATTATTTCGTAATACATCTGCTAGATGCTGTGCTCCAACATCTCCGATTTCATTGCCGTAGAGATTTAATGTGGTAAGGACCTGTATGGAAAAAGTGCACATGAATAGATGAGAAAAAGAATGATAGTTACCGTATTAGTTCGTAATACATCTGATAGATACTGTGCACCAAGATACCCAATTTTATTGGCAGAGATATTTAATGTGGTAAGTGTCTGCGTAAAATAGTGCAGATAGGTATATGGAATAGATGAGAAAAAGAATGATAATTACCATATTATGTCGTAATGCATTCGCTAGATGCTCTGCTCCAACGGCTCCGATTTCATTGCACCCGAGAATTAATGTGGTTAGTATCTGTATAAAAAAGTGAACATGGATATATGGAATAGATGAAGAAAAGAATAATAGTTACCGTATTATTTCGTAATGCATCTGCTATATGCTGTGCTCCAACAGCTTCGATTTGATTGAATGAAAGATTTAACGTGGTAAGTGTCTATATGAAAACGTGTAGATGGGTATATGAACTAGATGAGGAGGACAATGATAATTACCATATTATGTCGTAATGCATTTGCTAGATGCTCTGCTCCCACTTCTCTAATTTCATTGACGTTGAGATTTAATGTAGTAAGTGTCTATACAAAAAAGCGCAGATGTATATATGAAATACAAGAAGCGGCAGGAAGATTTTCTCTTTTATGTCATACGCTGTTAGCGAAATTTTGTAAAGAAGGATAAGGGTGAAATGTATGGTTTGTACTGTTTTCGGAAATGTCCGCCTCGGAGAGTGCACATGTAAAAGTAATTTTTTTCTTTCCTTTCTCTTTTAAATATTACCCGTGGGTGACTAAAAATAATATTAAAGCAGTGAATTGTTCAGAAAAGAATGAAAAAAATTGCTTCAGTGTATATTTTCTTCTTTCTTTCATATTGTTCTGATGATGAAAATGAATTCCTTTCAGGATATCAGTACTTAGTGATGTAGTATGCTTCATCGTTATTTTATTAAGTGACATCTTCTCAAATCTGTGGGCTGTTAGAATGAGACAATCATGATTAAAAAAAGGTTTACCTGATATCGGTGGTAACTATCAACGATTATATTAAATCGTTGGCAGACATTTCGCATTGAGCACATCATTGTGAGATCACTCTGATGATCCAGAATTCGGTAGACAATTTCTACCGGTAATGTAAGAAAAGTAAGAGTCATCTTATTCGGTATTGATTAAAATTGTTGCGATGGGTTTGTGCGTTGTTTATTTTATTTCTTTTCTTCTACACGGATTTATATTTGTGATGTGTCGTCGATTTCTTGTAGTGATGAAATTACTTGTTGAAAGAAACAGAAGGTAGAAAAGTGATGTCAATAGCAACATCGTAGTAACCGATAAAATTAATGTATTTATTGCTTAAGTTGTAGTGAAAAGCTAATATATAATAGAGACGAATATTTTGTTCTTAACATGATTAAAGAGAGTCCTAATGAGACATTCTTTGAATTAACTTTTTTTCCAATATAATATTTGGTTATTTCGCGAGAAAATTTAAATTGAAGTATAGTATCAAAATGAAAGGATGTGAGTGTGAATGTTCTCATAACTCACAACCTTATCTACACCCACACCCACACCCACACCCACACCCACACCCATCTTTAATATGCATTAATGCTAAATTAGCAGGTCCACATGTTTCTTGCCATTATATTAATAGCATAGCAGTATTATTTATGCAGTTATGTTTTAAAGGTACGTTTGACGGAATAAAAACTATTTGACCACGTCGGCCTAAAAAAATTCATCCGTTTATTTCAATATTTCAAAGGTTGAAAATAATTTAAAAAATATCTTCTTTTTTCATAAGTTGATAAAAATAAATTATAAAAATAAAAATATTCGACTTGCCTATTGCTTCATTTTCATCAGAATCTAGATATGTAACTGGCTTTATTAATACTATATTATTCTGCAGTTTTCTAAAAAGATAAATAACATTATTACTATTTGTATATTCTCATATTAAATTCATATCAATATTTGTATTTAATAAATTAAAAGCTTGTCTTATCAATTCGTGATTGTCTATAACACTGCCTGCAATTAGTAACCTTAAGTTATCAATTAAATATTTAAGTCCTTTTTCAAATTTATTGATAATTTTTCCAATAAGTACACTAACAGATCAATCAGATCCTCATCTTCAACTTCATCCACTTTACTTGTGTGGAAGATAAAGTAAAATGATTTTTCTCTTCCCAGGTATTTCATGGAAGCAGTATTCCAATGAAGAGATTCGGTCATCGAATTCCTTCGTCGAATTTCTGACATTTCCATGCTGGTTTCGGTCGGAAATGGTATGTTTCCTGCGTGATTCCGCCAGAAATTCACGGAATATTACTTTATGAATCATCGCCCTGAATCGAGAAAAATCATCGTTAGGTACCTAAATAAATCGAGTATAATAATAATAAGAGTAGTTCAATCCGTTTACATCATTTAATATATGAATCATATCGAAATTGTTCAGTTTAAGAGTACCATTTGACGTAATTAAAATATTTTTTGCTTTAACCTAGGTTAGTATTTAATATGTTTAGCAGTTTATGATTTTATTGACTCACATTCATATGGGCATATAATAAAGAGTGCATATAATTGAGTGCCTAAAATATAAGATTTATATTTGGAGTTCGTATGAAATAAGTAACTTCATTCATACTTGACTGATGTGATCAAGATAGGAGGCAAATCATTAATTGTGTTATTTCATGATGTTTCGCATAACTAAATAAACTCTAAAAAAGATAGAAATGAATTCTAGTGAATTAGAAATCTTCGTTTTTACTTTGTTTGATAAAATTCTGTCTTAATATATATATTATAGAAATCTTCCTATGAATTGATCAATTTAACAATATATTTCTGTTCAGAAAGTAATCGATGAATATCAATTATTTTTAATTTTTTTCTTACTAAAATATATGCAAATTAAATTCCGAAGTATTTTTGTGTTTATTTCACCGATAGTCTCCATCATAAAATTTTGTTAGAAATTTTTTAATTATAAATAACTGATTGAGGGTGTGGATGAAGGTGTAGGTGTGTTATTTCGTCCCCCACACCCATACCCACACCTCATTTTGTTCCAAAGATTAAAAAATCGTTTTTTTTTATTATCGTAATATTTTTACGTAGCTATTTTCGGTTAAAATAAAATGAAAAGGTCGAAGAATACTTTTCTTCTATTAAAAAAAAGTTTCATCCTCTTAGAATTAACTTCGCTGGGTTGTGCAACAAAATAGTTTATCGAAAAGATTTTTTAAAATGTTATTATGTTTTGATTGAATTGTATTATCTGCACTCACAATAATATTTAATGCAGAAGGCAAAAAGTAAATATAGTGTTTTACAGTTAACGTTGTTTCTTTGCATGATATACATATCTCTGAGTGTGACTTCAAAATTTCATAACCTCTTAAGAAAATGACTTTTATATCATTTTCTTTTGTAATTATCATTAGGATATTCAATACTTCCTCTATTTAAATTCTTATAGAACAACTCATAACTTTGTATTAAACTTTTATTTTTACTTCGCTAAACATTCATGATATACAAATGATTTAACAAACTAATTTTCAGTTCAGTATAAAAGCAGTATTCCAAAGAAATTTCTAAACGTTGTTTATAATTATGAACAGAACGCAAATTATTTTAGATCGATATGAAAACTCAACTACGTATAACTAATTAACGTTTGAATTTTTTATGTTATTTGATTCATTTTTGAAATAGACTTCTGATATAAAAACGAAAGATTTGAAACTCCTAAACGAACCTAAATATGAACAGAAGTATGAACACTCGTTACTGATTCATTCAAATTAAAACGAAAAGCTACTGAATAACACATAAATATTTAAAAGAAAATCCAACTGATATGTTCGGTGATTTTAGTCACACTTTTACAGAGCAGAATATTGAGCATTATTTTCTGATCTGACATTCAGGGAAGTAACTATGCCAGATTCATATATCGCATGGTAATATATACAAAGATATGGTCTAATTATGTTGCAAGATGGCGTACTGTAGCTAGTGTACTGACCACTACAACTTTTATAGTTGGATATTGACAATTGTATAGAGAACATAGAAATATTATAAGTAAAATATTTAATAACGAATTTTTTAATTTATTAATATACTTCTTTTTTGTAATTATCTGCCAAGAAGAAGTGTTACCGTAATGGTTCAACTTGTAAGTGACAAAAATATTCCTGATTTTGAACTTTCAGCAACATTTTACATGATTAGATGTGTCAGCTCAAATACTACAAAAATGGATCATTTTTATATTTCTTTTCAAACAAAAACAAAGTTATTCAAAACGCATACTCATACACCTCTGTTATTTCTGCAGGAACAAGAGAAATCATTTTTTTAGAAGTAGTTGAATAACAGGATATAAGCAAATGAGAAGGAGATGCGTTTTTTCTACATTGAATCTCTACTGTAATTACTTGATTTTTCAGGCGCAGAACGATAAAAATTATATGCGTTGAAAAAATAAAAAATAATGAAAATTGACAGTTGACCAATAGAAAAACTTATCTATGCATCCAAAAACAATTCTATAGAAGCAACAATTTCATAACTATACCTCATCTTTTTTCTTATTGTGTCGTTTGTTTTTCTTTTTTTCTTCGCGTATATAGAATTTATGAGATGATCAGTATATTTTGTTACTTTGTAGTTGATACATATACAAAACTTGTTTATTACCGCTTCGTATGAAATACATTTTAGATTTCAATTTATCATCAGTCGATAATCAGTTATATTCTAAGATAATCATTCATCGTGGGTTATAACAAAGAGCATGATAATGATCTTGTTCAAAGCTAGACTTGTCTTCTGGGTATTTATATTCCCGCTCATGCATTATACCACAGGTAGGAACTTTATTTTGATTATTGGAAACAGACTCCAATATGTTTGTGTTTGTATTTAATCTTGAATAGTAAAAAATATGGAGTTTTATCTACAGAATGATTTATTTCTCATGCTTACATCTTCAAGAAAAACTAGTAATGAAGTAGTGATTGAGAAGAATCAGCAAGAATATAAACAATAATTTGTGATAATTTCAATGTTGTTTGATTAGATTAACAAGACGACGACAGTTTGCTGAATAAATGAGATTCTGCTATATGATTACAAATTTTGCTATTCTTTGCTTTCAGTTTCAGTATAAACTCGTCTTTCGATATGTAGGTATTTGAGTTGATAAGAGATCTACAATAACAGATTTTCTAAAACAATATTACGTTGAACTACTGGACTTCTTTGAGAGTGTGAGTGTGGGTATATGTATCTTCTTTACTTACAGCTACACCCACACAGCGATTTTTTGTCTCAGACACCCATCCTCTGCTAGTTAAGACATATCTTACATAGACTGTTTTCATTGATTATTAGTCAGAATGAGTCGATTAGATACATAATAGGTAGATGTCGAAAAAAATATAATAACTGTTTTGTTTATTTCTCAATTCAGTTGCTGGCGAGTATTTATCATTAACAATCAAATTATCTATGTTAGGCACAACTTTTCAACCAGCTAATCCAATTGAACTTCTAGCCACTTTTAATGAATTAACTCTCGTTAGGTGCGTTGCTACGTGCAATCACAATGTTCGATGTCGCACAGTTGTCTACGACTCAATATCAAAACATTGTCAAATATATGAAGGTGAAGTTTCAACAGGTAGTATTATTCCATCAAACTCATTAACATCATTAGTCGGTGGTATCATTTATTCTTCGAATTTTTACACATTATACAATAAATCAAGTAGTCAGTGTCAATATGATCGATATCTGAGCATTGATATTCTTTTGAACTTGTGTGTATGTCCCATAAATACCTTTTGGAATGGGATAATTTGTTTAAATCAACGTTACATCGGCTCATCATGCATCTCAAATGAATGGTGTCGTACCGATTTAAATCTTGTCTGTGATGCAAATCAACATATTTGTAGTCAGACTTCACAGATAACAGCCAGTTCTTACCAATCAGCCGTCACTTCATTCAATAATTTAATGACTTTTGACGTTTTGCCAACAACAGCAAGTATGATTCCAGTTATTTCTACAGCATCTACACGTATTCCATCGACCGTTTTGCCTACAACAACCATGCAAATAAGTTTCAACTACACAGATGCGTATCCTGCGCCAGTGGCAAGTCCAAATGCAGCAGCCCAATGTAAGTCAAATCAATAAAAACTATTCTTATCCAGAGGTAGCGACAGATTCACTGCATATCATTTGTCTTAGCTTCACAAGTAAATTTTAATTTATTATGAGAAGTCTGCAAACAAAACTAGCAGTGCTCTCAAAACTGTCATTTCTACAAGAGCAATTCGCAGTTAAAATAGCTTTTCTGATATCTGAGATATTTATCCGAATATCATAGAACTGAAAGTCGTAAAATGGATTACATTTTCTACAAATTCTTGTTCAGTGAACAATGAGAAAATATCTAATAATGTCTTTTTTAATCGCATATGAAAAGCTTATACTTCGTAGGGTGTATAAGTTTTGATAAAGATTATGAATTCCTTAACCAATCCTAGAGAACTTTTGTTTATCCATATTGGAACGGAAAAAATATTCTATGGCCAGTTTTGTATTGAGGTCTCGAGAGCAATTTTTGAATCATGGTGTCATTGTAAAACTTCTACTCATCACTTTACCTAACTAATCATTTAAGGAAACATTAACAGAGACGTTTTAGTTTAAATTATGAACGTATATGTGTGAATTCTGTTTCTTGTAGTGTATGATGTTAATTTGTTAATGAATGGAAATGCTGAAACGGGTCCGTGTACGACAGTCAGCGCGCTCACCCATCCGACGCTTTGGTCCTTTAATGGAACTGTTAGCCAGATATCCTACGGTGATACGGGATCGGTGGCGACTCTCTCTTATTCCTCACCAGGGCCAAGGTACCACGCAAACAGTTTCTTCATAGGTACTATTCAATGCATTTTCTCTTTCTAGTGATCGTGGCAATTGTTACTTCGTTGGATTGTATGACGCTGTTACTTGGATGTCACAGACAGTCGACTTGAGTCCATATGCCACTGCTATTGACCACAAAAATATCTCATTCAATATGTCAGCATGGTTGGGAGGCTATGACGGCCAAGACGATAACGCTGCACTTTGGATCGATTTTCTCGATCAACTGTTTGAAATTGTGGGAAATCGTACGACCATCGGTCCTATACTCGCTACAGATCGAAATGATATCACTTCGCTTATATTTCAACAAAAGACAGGCATGATACCTATCAATACTCGATATATGACGATAACTATTAGAATAACAGCAAGTTATGGTACAAACGATGGCTGTATAGACAACATCTCTGTGCAGCTCAAGAATCTCTGATTATACTGTTGTATCTCTTTTCTATTCTAAAAGCTTCTTCTTTCACGCAAATCTCATTGTGAACACACTACCACTATCTAAAATAAATACCTACACAATTATTCAAAGTATCAATCATGCAATGTTTGTACTTTATATTGTTTGTTTTGTCAATGTCTTGAAAATACGATCAGCTGTGAGGATGTGAGTGTGAATGATGTCTTCACTCACACCCAATGACATGGAAGTAAATAGATAGATGAAGGTGATATATCTCGTTACAAATAGAATACATATAGATAAGCATGTGTTGTGTTGCAAAGGAATTTGAGTGCTTAGAAAGAAATATTCAAGAATGTAGTTTAGTCTTTTTAATATATTGTTATAACTAAATTTTATTGAAAAAGAAAGCTTTTAAACATTTGTTAATGCATATCATAAGTTCATTGTAGCAGTTTGATTAGAAAATTCAATACTACTACATAGTTTTGAAATAAAAATTAAGACAATTGATAATTAAAATCAATGTGGAGCACCACAAGAATAATGAAGGAGACAATAACCATTGATTACCTTTGCTAGATATGATACCTTCTGTGATCGCCTGATGGGATTGTGGGAATGAGAAATACTCGAGATATTTTGTATATTTCGATGATGTATTCATACCATCAAATAAAACCATATCAGATAGGATATCAGCCAAAACAGGTGTGAAAGTTATTTCATTTTCACCAACTTGTATCAAAATTCGCTTGTTTGTTTGTGGAACATAATCCAGTACAAACCTATTATCAGGTAGAGATCTTACCAGATACGTTCGATTATTGATGTAATAATCGGATACATTGACTATTGTATTGAGATGATGTGAGACCCAATTAAGAACAGTTTCTGTATAAATTGAATCAATCAAAAAATTTGACACATTTTGAATAAAAGTTGGTTTAATTATGATGTAGTCCAATGTTGAAACGATAGAAAAGCTAGAGAAATTTTCTTGTTCATTCCGATCATTCATTACAATCCCATTAGGTAATCGGACAAAATTTGCCAAACGACGAAAATAATAAATAGGTAGTTTCAAAACTCTCATATTAAGATCAAAATTAAATAAACGTGAGATATTTTTAACGTTGGAGTCTGGAATAAGAATAACTTTATGAGAAGAATGTAAAATGCCACGATTAGTTATTAATTTCACGTGATCTTGTAATAATTGTAATGATAATAATTCTTCATGTTCTCGAATAGTTATATTTGAATTCTGATCAATTAGACGAAGTAGAGACATCATAAGTGTAGTTATATTAATATAGCCTGATTGATCATGAAAGATGCCTTCATATTCACGAATTAATGTGAACATTGGATAACGTATACGTAACTGCGTATTATTCAAATACTCACAATTCATATCAAGATTTTCGCAAATTCGTTTCATTGAAGCCCAGTTATCTTCATTCGTCGACTGGGTCATATTTGGATTACGAAGGAAGAGAAATCCATCATTCGTATTAAGAATCGATTCAGATGAAAGATTGCTGATTTGTTCTAATTGTTGCCAAAGCGTAAATGACATATTAGCCAATTGAACAAGATATTCCTTATCAAATATTTGACGAAAATGTTCTTGACTATATTTGTGTAACTGATTATTATAATCATTTATAGTATTCTTTTCAAGAATGACAATACGTAAATTAGGCTGTTTCAACGATAAAAATATAGCTGTGCTTAATCCAATTAAATTTCCGCCGATAATAACTACATCAAATATTGTTTCTTTCTGTCTTGTAACAGACAAAGCTCCGTGTACTGCTGAGATAATAGCACCTTCTACCCAACCATGAACTAAAGTTGTATGTTCACCAATAAAATGAATCTTAGAAACGGGTGTTTGTAATTGATGGAAAAGTTCTGTTTCTTGAAATGGAATGAATCGTGCAAATGCACCATGTGCATACGGATCTCCACACCAATGTTGTACTTTTCCACCTTGAAAATAATCACGCATATTCGATGATGATCTATGTAGTCTAATTAATTGTTGTAATACTAATTCGATAATATCTGATTCGAATAAAGATTGCCATACAAGAGAACTTGTTCCAAGATTGTATGCTGCAATAATTGTTCCACCATTTGTCTGATTGTTACGTATATATGGATAATAGATCGAATGAATATGTAAGTCAGTTAATGATTGACCTCCATTGATATTTTCTTGTGTATACCACCAAGATACATTAAAATCAAGTAAAACTTTTGTTGAACACATATAATGTATTTGTCGTAAAGCTCGATATTTATCAACAAAATCGATTCGTTTCTCGAATTTAATCAAGTTCGCAGCAGGTGCTGTTGTTGCTACGATTAATGTATCAACAATATCAATTGTTTCGTTTTTTGTTCTCAATTGAACTTTATTAGAATCATTTAATTGTACTTCAATGATAGGCATTGAATACATAATTGAACATCGATCTGAATCTATCGACTGACATTCAGTAATCATTGCTTGTATCAATAAATCATTACCACCGTCAATGCCATAGAATTTTGATCCAGAAGCATATATTAAAACTGCACGAAAAACTTCTAGAATAGAACAGTAAGTACCAGATTCATAGTTTCTAAGAATATTAATATAATTAATAGTATCACGTGACATATTAACACTCTTCAAATAAGAATCAATCGAATATGAATCCCATTGATTTTTTACTGCTAACCATCCACCTTGTTCTAATGTTTGTAAAATAGGTTGAAAAGCAGTTAACCATAAAGTTTGAGAAGTCTATCATACTTTTGAAGTAATATGAATAATGAACTTAAGATAATCTTACCTTTCCTTGTTCGTTTTTAGTCATATTGAATTTGAATATAACTGGATTTTCACGAAGTTCTTTCATAGTGCCAAATATTCCATTAACATATGCATAAGCATTATCATTACTGTTAGCAAATGGCGTAATATTTAATTTGTATCGTTCCCGAATTAATGTATTTAAATAAGAATGGGTATCGAGTGGCAATCGCATAGCTCCTAATTCACTCATGTAAATAGATGGATTAGTTGGATCACGATAAGTGAGAATTCGACCACCGGCTCGATTACTAGCTTCATAAATACGTACTGTATGACCGGCTTGAGCTAGTAGAATGCCAGAATATAAACCAGCAGCACCTACAAAAATAAATCAATTCTAAAGTGTCAACAACATCGAAATTATAAGTTTCTCGCCTGTAGAGTTAGAATTAATCGAGTAGAATTTTATGTTTGTCAATTTACTTTTAGAAAAATGTTTTTTTATTGCAAGTTACATTTTATTTTAACTTAATATTTCTTCATTATTCAACATATTCTATTACGACTCTTTTTCTCTTTCGATAGTTTTTTTGTATATAAATGTTGACATTATCTTCTAAATAACTTTCAATTTTATTGAAAGAAACAAAAATAATACATTTAGTAATATTTCACAAGGTATCATACATCATAAATATATATTATATTGTTGCTCTTTTCTTATATGATCATTTTCAAAAATGTTTCTAAAGATTAAATCATTCATGTTTTATACGATACGTGTCTTTTTGTAGATCAAAACTATGAATAGTGACTAGAGAAATCTTTTATAATGGAACTAATAAAGAATGTGTTATTATCGTTAGTAGTTATACAGCATCTTCTGTCGTATAATTTTAAATTTGCTTTTTTTTTCACACAGTACTTTCTGTTAAATATAGTAGTAATAGAATAACAATGTGAACATTTTCATACACTCTCAAATAGTATATTACAGCTAACAGTGAAGTGAAACTTACCTGCTCCAACAATACCGATCTGTTGACATTCATTTCGTTCTTTTATACACTTCGGTAAGCCAAACTTATTGGTTTCAATCATTTGTGATGATAATTCTCGTGTACCTGCCAAAGAATATGTCATTATAGTAGTATTAGAGGTCGACAAAAGTTTTGTTTCATAAGGATCATCTAATAATTTTGAATATGAATCATATTCAGATTGCTCGAGAAACATTGCAGATTGGATAGTAAGAAGAAGAAGAAAGCAGAGATATTGCCATACAGACATCATATTGATACAGAACTATCTAATAAGAAAAAAAACACATATTACTTTTGTTTTATAGTGTACGAAAAAAAAAGAAAAGGCTATCAATCATAAATCCATGCTATGCTCTCATTCAATAGACAAAATAATGAAAATAAAGTCAATTTATTCAGGATAAAAACTATATAATATCAGGGCTCCGCGTGGGATGGGATATATGATTGCTTCTTTTTAAGAAAATATTATTCTGCATAGAGGTGTCGCATTTGGCAATTGGTAAACATAAGTAACATATTCGTCGCTTTTCATAAGATCAATATTATAAAATATTTCATTGTCTTTCGTTATAATATTTATTCAATATCATTTGTCTTTGGCTTTAATTTATACTTTTGTAGTTACGCATATGATTACTTATCTTTGTTGTTGATAATAGTATTGTTGTTTGGTATTTTCTTATTTTTTTTTCTATTTTAAGAAAGTACTATTGTACAGAGAAAAATGTTCAAGTTACTTTTATTTTGTATTTATAAAAATAGATTAAGTCATAAAGAATATGACATAAATGGAAATTATTATTTAATTTAATAGATCATATTGCAGAACTAAATTTATTTTTCAATAGAGTTTTGCTACAGTGTAACATTTAATTTCTAATATAATCTATTATATTATATAATACAATATACTATTCTACTAGTTAAAAGTAAAAGCAATAGAAAATGTGAGTGTTAGTCTATTAAAGAACGAAGAATACTTGTATTACTCATATAATATTAACATCACCGACGAAACGATAGTACATGATAAATTGAAGTTAAGTAACATAATTAATAAGATTCAATTTACTTAGAAAACTTTTTTTGTGTGTTCATTTTCATTCATAGTTAACTACTTTATGATCTTCTGCCGATTGTTTATCGTTCTCTTCATATCGTATGTTGTAGGCGGGGTGTGGGTTTTGTGAAAACAGTTTTTTAAAGGTCTTTCTTTCATATTCCATTTATTTTTATTGTTGCTAATTGAATTAGATCAATTTCATATTCAGTGTCTTCAACAT